>JAUZSU010121438.1:0-18210 GCA_034780255.1 Parotocinclus maculicauda
CCACCTACAGGTCTTTGCCTAACATTTCCATTTACTACAAAAACAGGAAGCCACTTAGCCCCTGCTAAAGCGGATCAGATCACACTGGATAAGTTCTTTAAACGTTGACTGGAATTTAGTAAGAACTTGTTTTTTACAGTATTATTCTTCGCATGCTGAGTACCTATATATTGTGTTGTAGATCGTTTCGAAAAACTTGGTTGCAAATGTATTTTTCAATTAACAAAGTTTGTAAGCAACAATAGTTCTTGTTTGTACGTTCGCTATACGTGTAAATCGTACAAAAAGTTTAATAAACATTTAATATGTTACATAGCACGTCCTGTCTTGTAACACAGGGCATGTTCGTTTAATCGGCCCAGCCGGTTATTAGGACCAAAACGATCGCGTCCCGATGTGGTCCCATTAACCGCAATCGACTGTATAAGCGAACTGCAGACAGAAAAGACAATCACAGTCATTTTACAATGACATGTTTCAAGTTTTATAAAAGATATAAAAATTATTTATTAAATTGTACATTACTGAGCGATTTCATTTTGTTTAAATTAATATTTTTATTTAACATGCAAAGGACGTGTAACAGTGCGTAGCTGTACTATAGAGAGATTTTAATTTGAGAGCTCCCATCTAACTCATGGATAGCTAATGGAGATGTTTATTACTATATAACCTATATCAGGCAAACAGTTTTAAACTGACTTCATTTTTATCAGTTTGGCCCTATACAGCTTTACTCTTGACCACCCTCGGTCCGTATTTTCACATTCTCAGAACACGATACATTTGCATTAAAAAGGAATATCAAGCTTAATATAGTGCTTTGAATCGTCGTCTTGATGGAAGCTCTCTCATAGAGGTAGCTAGAGGTTGGGTATATTGACTTTGTGCTAGTGCTCATAACGAGAGGTCTAGGGAAGTGAACAGTGAAATGGCAGAGCCCCACAGAGGAATCGTGTTTTTGAACGGCTAAACTGAAGGTCTGGCAAGACCTCTGCGTTGGCATTAGTTTCTTTTTTTCTCCTGGGCTGTGGTGCCCTCTGACCCTGAAAGCTTCATTACAGCTGAGTGCGGGTGTTCATGGTTGCCTGCCGGTCAGGCCTGGGCAGCCAAATCCCTGTAGCCCTCTGGTCAAACACATATATTACACTCTGTAATAACACTGGCCAACCCGACTGACCTCTGCTTACTTCATAAAGCATTGCTCACAGCCTGGTGTGTGGGCTAGAGCCTGTTTGAGTTTCTGTATTGGAGGCTTTAAGTTGAGATGCTGCGCTGAATATTAGACTTCTTTTTCCTTTCTTCTGTGTTAAACCTGATCAAAACATTGAGGACTCTGACTTTGGTTATACACATTTTACAATGTGCAGCCTAAAAGGCATGTCACTTGATGCTTATGTCATGTTCAGTACTGTACAAATGTCATAGATGTTATGTAGGTTTTAAATAATTTTCGGTTAATTTTTCTAAGTTTTAGTGATCACTGCACTGTATTTCTATAATTACAGACTGTAGTCTATATGTTTCTCTATATACAGTACTTATTTAGTACATGATCTGGGGTGGTCCTGTGAGACTCCTGACCAGAACAAAGGGGGCTGTTTCGGTAGGGGATCATTCTCAGCACTTCACTGTGAGTGTTGAGCTGGTATTATTGGATCACACAGCAGTGCTGCTGGAGTTTTAAAACACTGGTCAATCACTGTGCAATTTTACTACAGACATTGATTCAGTCATTCTCTAATCCTTGAGTGCTCACTGGATGCTGCCTACACGGTGTTGGTGGCCAGACCTTGTTGTCTGATGAGCTACAGTGGGTACAGAAAGTATTCAGACCCCTTTAAATTTTTCACTTTGTTTCATTGCAGACATTTGCTAAAATCAAAAAAGTTCATTTTATTTCTCATTAATGTACACTCCGCATCCCATCTTGACAGAAACAAAACAGACATGTAGATATTTTAGTAAATTTATTAAAAAAGAAAAACAGAAATATCACATGGTCATAAGTATTCAGACTCTTTGCTGTGACACTCATATTTAACTCACGAGCTGTCCATTTCTTCTTATCCTTCTTTAGATGGTTTTACTCCTTTATTGGAGTCCAGCTGTGTTTTATTGAACTGATTGGACTTGATTAGAAAAGGGGCACACCTGTCTATATAAGACCTCACAGCTCACTGTGCATGTCAATGCATATGAGAATCATGTGGTCAAAGGACAGATCTGGCCAAGGTTACAAAAAAATCTGCAGCACTTAAGGTTCCTAAGAGCACAGTGGCCTCCATAATCCTTAAATGGAAGAAGTTTGGGATGACCAGAACTATTGCTAGACCTGACCATCCAGCCAGACTGAGCAATCGTGGAAGAAGAGCTGTGGTGAGAAAGGTAAAGAAGAATGACGGAAGCCTCTCTTCAGTGCAAGACATATGAAAGCCCGCATAGAGTTTGCCAAAAAACACATGAAAGACTCCCAGACTATGAGAAATAAGATTCTCTGGTTTGATAAGATGAAGATTAAACTTTTTGGCGTTAATTCTAAGCGGTATGTGTGAAAAAAAACAGGCACTGCTCATCACCTGCCCTATACAATCCCAACAGTGAAACATGGTGGTGGCAGCATTATACTATTGGAGTGTTTTTCAATTTCAGAAACAGGATGGCTGGTTGCAATTGAATGGAAGATGAATGCGGCCAACTACAGATATATCCTGGAAGAAAACCTATTCCAGAGTGCTTAGGACCTCAGACTGGGCTGAAGGTTCATCTTCCAACAAGACAATGACCCTAAGCACACAGCTAAAATAACAAAGGAGTGGCTTCAGAACAACTCTGTCACCACTCTTGACTGGCCCAGGCAGAGCCCCGACCTACATCCAATTGAGCATCTCTGGAGAGACCTGAAAATGGCTGTCTACCAACGTTCACCATCCAACCCGACGGAACTGGATGCAAGTAAGCATGGCAGAGAATCCCGAAAACAAGGTGTAAAAAACTTGTTGCATCATTCCCAAGAAGAATACTGAGCGAAGGGTCTGAATACTTATGACCGTGTGATATTTCAGTTTTTCTTTTTTTAATAAATTTTCTACATGTCTGTTTTTTTCTGTCAAGATGGGATAAGTGTACATTAATGAGAAATAAAATGAACTTTTATGATTTTAGCAAATGCCTGCAATGAAACAAAGAGTGAAAAATTAAAGGGGTCTGAATACTTTCCGTACCCACTGTATAGCGTTAGATTGAGTAGCAAAAAACACACACTGTGTAAATGTGTGAATCTCTTATTGTTTGCTTACTTTTTGAGCGTGAGTTGTGGCTGATTGTTAAAGCGATTGTTTAAATGTCCGTTATTAATGCAGATATGATCAGAGTTTACAGAGTGTAAAGGAGCTAAGTGAGCTTATTTTCACTCGATGTCTCCGACCTCAGGGTGGATTCGTAGTCGCTATCTTTCCTCGTTTCACCCTCGCTGTGTTCAATTCTTGTGGGAGTCGATAGTCAATCAGTTTGGGCCTGGAGCATCTGTACCCCCCACCGCTCTCGCTCTCTCTCACTGTCTCTAACTCGCCCTCTCTCGCTCTTCATCTGTCTGTCCTCAAGCCTGATGGTAAATGAGGTTTTCCCTGGCACTCTATTCTGGGGGGAGTTCCACTCCATTAGTGCAGATATTCTAATGGATTCCTCTCAGGCCTGATACTATGCTAGCATGTTGCTTTCACCCTGTCTGCATCTGCGAGCTTCAGGGTAGGTGGACCTGTTTATTCACCTCTCGCTATTGTAATTGTTTAAAATATGGAGTCCGATGACATTGAAATCCCCTGCATAACATAACAGCCATTAGGGATTTGCTCGTTAGCAAAGTCGGTATTGACATTTGCTTTTATGTTTAAATGATCAGAGAAAATATATTCACGCAAGATAACTGGTGAGCTAATGCTGCCTTTCACTATAATTGTACGCCGTATCATTTGGTATACAGAGGGGAGTAGATAATGGTTTTCTCATAGCTTCTTGATTTTCCCAATGACATAGAATAAGCTACACCATGACAGGAAGCTCTGGATCGTCTTGGTCCTCCAAAGGTTTCTTCCTTCTATATTTAGAGATTTTTTCCTTGCCCTTGTTTCCCTATGCTTGCTCAATTTGGGATTGGCCTTTTAAGATAAAACAATATGCACCATTGTAAAAAGCGCGATATAAATACATTTCACTTTGACTTTGGATTGCTTTGAGCGTCCCAAATGAAGAATGCTCTAGCCTTATCTGTCTTAGATTGGCAACTGTCATTTGATAAGTTAATGAATTGAAATTGGTAACTTATAAAGGAGAGAACATTTCTTTAAAAAGTCATTTTAAAATGATACATTTCCACGTGTTCTCAAGTGATCAAGTGCTTCTACAAATACACATTGGTTACATTGAAACCCAATATCTGTTCAACTTAAAATCTTTTGCACATGTAAACAAAGTGGCATGAGCAGTGATTACAAATGGCTTATTTAATTTCTCTGGAGATTAATTGACTTCAATCATTTTCAATTGAGGAGTATAAATATTCTAAGGCTACAGAAAAAGAGAAGGAAAGAAAATGGTTAAGGTGGAGCTGTAGGATGATGAGAACCATGAGCCAGTCACAAGGAGTGCTTCAATCTGACAGAATAAAAGAAACATACAGCATTTTCTTTGTTCTTTTTTATTTACTACTACTTAAATGATATTAAATTGAAAGATTTTGACACTTAAGGTCTGTTCTGACTGTTACCTTTGTTTGCAGTGCTCCATATTCTATCCAGACTTACTCATGCTCACACATACCCCTGACCCATGCTTGCATATTATTGCTTTGTTATATATTCTTTTGTTATTAAACAGTTTAATCATTTGTTTACTCTCTAAATTCGTCTCCACTGTTTTTTTTTATGTATTTTTTTGACTGCTACTGCAAATCTGTACAAAAAACTCTTAAACTCTTTTAACTGTGTGATATGCTGATAGAATTCATTTGTTTCCACTGATACCTTTTATCTCCTGTTTATCTAAACCTCTTTGCATGAAATGCGACTGTAGTCGAGCAGGGAGTGAGGCGCTTCCTAAAGGACGTAGCTGATCAGTGGAGGAGTCTGTCTGTGGAGGTGCGCAGTGTCAGGTCCATGCTGGAGGAGGTGAGGGGGAACTGGGAGAAATACAACAACTGCGTGGGGTCTCTGCAAGTCTGGTTAGAGGACGCAGAGAGAACACTCAGACAACCGGAGAACACCAAACGAGTAAGAGAGACAGACACACACAGACGGACAGACAAACAGACACACACACTTTGTCTTTACGTGCTATTTCCATGTACTACTGTAGGTAAATAACATTATGCACATTATACACCCAAACTCCACCTTAAAATCAGTAACCAATTTTTAACATTTCTGAGAGAAACACTTATAATAAACAACCAAGTATATGAAAATATAGAATTTTTCAAACACAAGCTATCATTGTGAAGAAATATTGTACCTATAAAAACATGCACCATAATGACGCCGTGAGCCCGTTTTCGTTTTCCGCTGCGGTTTAATATTTTACCCAGATCCCTTAGTGTTCTGTTTACGTTTCTCCTTCCGGTTACGTATGGCATTTATATTTCATTTACCGCGGCGATCAGTTGGTTGGTTTCTTTTGTCACGCACCTGCTTTTCATTCCAGTTAATTATTTTGTGATTATTTAAGTCCAGCGATCACGTTTGTGTTTGCCCGCTCATTACGTTAATGTGTCGCGTTATTTCTGTTCCCCCGTTGTGCGCGCTTTTGGTTTTGTTTCCCTTCGTTTCTTTTGTTAAGTCTGCACCGGACTCCGCCGTGTGGATTCCCTGGCAGCTGATGGCACTTGGAAATCGCGGCCAGTAGGGATTGACCCCGGACCTGCGTCTGTTACAGCCCGCGTTAGGGTCCACGGTTGGAGGGGTCGCCCCCGGATTCACGGCCGCCAATGGTCGTTTTTGGATCCTCAGCCTTTCATGGCCGTTCCTGGACCGGTGGCTTTTGCTAGCCGCCTGCTTTCTTTTTTTCCCTGTTTTTGTCCTTTTACTTTGTTTTTGTTCAGACTGCTTTTAGTTTTAGTTTCTTTTGTTATTTGGACCCTTGCGCGGTACCTCGGCTGCCTAGCCGCTTTTGTCAGACCCTGGCATTTAAGCCGTCATGAGGACGAGGAATGGTCTTGCAAAATCTCCAAGATGCCCTATCGTAACACATACACCGTTAATTAATGTACACATTGTAACAAAGAACCTTAAAATTTTCTGAACTCTTGCTAGAAACTAGGAATTATTTCACTAAAGTATCCAAGTCTAATTCTAGGTTCTGGAATGGTTCCAAGAACTATTATAGTTCCTGCTGCAGGAGAGGCCAATGAGAAATGTCAGTGAAAGCAGTGTTATATTTGAGAAAAAATAATTTTAGCACTTAAACTGTGCTGTTGACAGTGCTCAAAGTGATGCTTTTCATGACAGATGGTGTCCAGTGAGATTGGCATTCCATTTTGCACCCTCATGACACTTGTAACAGGGTTTTTCTCTACTTCCAGCTGAAACATATAACACAATAATTAACCAATTGGTGTTCCATATGCTATAGCCTCCTGCAATTTCACGGTTTCTCCTCGGCACTTGTTTGATCATTATTAATGTTATTTCATCACATACACATTACAGTAACAAACAATCCAGTATTCACAAAGCATTTACATTGCATTAGGTATTATATGTCATTCAGAGCTGATGTACAGTATAGAAGATTGTGTGTTAATTATATGCAAATACTAGCCCACTTTATATAGGGGACTTCTGCATCTCAGATCTTGTTACCCAGGCAAATTCCTAAAGCCAATAGCCCACAGACATGGACTTGCAGACACAACCTGCACACATTTTGTTCCTGTTGTCACATTTAGTTTATAGTGAATTTGGGGTGGTTCCATGAGCAAAGTCTGCATCCCAAGCAGAAGTGTGCAAAAGTCTGCATGATCTTAGTGTGATCTATAAATATAGCAGGATGAGATACTTTGTGTCCCTGTGTGCTTTCTATGTAAAGTTCAGGAGTGCCAGAGAAATGCCAGGGAACAGTCGAGACTTGGGTTTGGCCTCATACCGTCTGTACCGAGCATAACAGACGCCCACAAAGACACAAGTACTAGCCTGATTTGTGGAGAGTAATTTGTCTGTCTGCGTGTAATCCCTGTTCTCGCTGAAATCAGGTCAAAACATTTCTGCTCTTCTTTCTCTCAGTGGTGCATCTCTTGAAATCTCCCCTCCTCGCCCCATTTGTTCTCCAGGAGTTCTTCAGGACTCTTTCACACTGGATGGAGAAGCACACCACCATGAACGCTGCAGGGAATTTCCTGATCGAAACATGCGATGAGTCGGTGGCTCGTGATCTAAAGCACCAGCTGCTGCTCCTCAATGGAAGATGGATAGATTTGTTTAGTAAAGCCAAAGAGGTAAAGAAGAAGAAGAATAAGGGGGTCTATTCCACTAAGTGGAAGCTCAGTGGTTTAGGACTACTAATAAAAAGGTTGAGTTTAAATCCCAGCACTTTAAATGAATCAGCTTAATGGTAGGATGTTTGTTAAATAAAGTGAATATACATCAGAACTAGAACCGAAAGAAAAAAAAACATTTTTAGTGTTTAAAAAAAAAATGAATTTAAAAAAAAATCAGGCTGTGTTAAAGATAAAAGACTAAATGCAGCTAGCAAACAGAGCTTAGGGAGCATTTATTTAACTTAGTTATGAGCAGCAACAACAACTACAACACACAAGGTTACATCACACAGTATTATCTCAAGACTAGTTACATATGTACACCAAGTCAGTTATTAATTAACCTAACTTGCATGTCTTCGGACTGTGGGAAGAAACCGGAGTACCCAGAGTAAACCCACGCAGACACGAGTAGAACATGCAGACTCCACACAGAAAGGACCCAGGCCGCTCCACCCTGGAATTGAACCCGGGACCATCTAGCTGTGTGGTGGCGAAATCAAATGTATGGTGTTTACATAGTGTTTTTAATTGAGATCAGAAAGGCATTTCCAGAGCCGGCAAGTAGAGAAGGTTTGACGTGTAAGATAAACTTCACAAATGTCTCCCCACACATTCAACACACAAACAATCCACCCACCCACAACCACAAACACTCCCAACCCCACTCACACAATAAACACACTCACACTTCCACCGATCCACACCCCCACATTTAGAGTAAGGTATGGGATTTGCATTAGATAAAAGCTTGGTTAAGATTTTAGTTGATAACCGTTCACATACTAATCCAGAATTTTAACCACTGTTTCTCAGTAACATTTTTACAGTATGTATTTGACCATGTCTCATCAGGTGAATTAAAATCTGCTTTGTGTCTCCACAGTATGCCCGTGTTCAGGATACTCAGACTCACAATGAGAGGGAGCAGCAAAAAACCATCGCTGTTCTCCAAGCCTTTATAGAAACCTCTATGGCCAAACTTAGCTCCCCTGTCCAGGTGTCGCTACATGATGTCAGAGACTTTGTACGAGATGTTGAGGTAGAGTCCTGACATTTGTTTTTATCTATAATTTGGCAAGCCGCACCCACTAGATGAGTCTTACCTATCACCGAGCATCTACTAGGTGCTTCTTCTGAACATTTGAAGCTTTCGTATGCTTCTTTTTGAGCTACACATGCAATGGCAAAGGCAGCTGAATACATTTGAGGGCCATTTAGTGCCCTTCTAGTATAGTAAAACACATGGACCACCAAGATTGGGCTAGTAAAGCTGTAGATCCTGCACACTTGTAGATTGTCGAAGCTGGCCTCCCCTGCTGATCCCACAAATGCTTGGGGATAATTCTGGTGACCGGACAAACCCGAGGAAGTGTGTTCAGTCTGGTAGAGACATTCCATAAGAGGCAACACAGGGCTATCCTGTACATATTGATGAGTCGTTAGTGTCCCTTGTATCACTCTGTAAACAAAGGTGACAGGGACAAGTAGTTAATGCAGTACACGTAATAGGTGCAACGACAACAAATTTGCTTCTGCAAATGGTCCTAGCAGAAACAGGGGGAGTGTAGTGATTTTGCTACCTGTGTCTAGACATTGAAACTGCGGGAGCTGCGTATGCTTGCCAGTGGATCAAAGGATTCCCTCTACTGGTGGTCTGTCTGTGCCATCCAGAGACTGTTCACTGTGTGTGTGCCCTCATGGAACAACTGCTCCCAACACCTAACAGCTAGGTCAGAACAGCAGATATCAAATCACCAACACTTCGAATCTGCTTCTTTCAGTCCAATGATGTGCCTCCTCTAATAATTTGTCAACTGAGCAAAATGTCTTTAAATAAGTTGTATAGGCATGTCTAGAAGTCAACAATCTTTCATGAAGAGCTACACTTATCCAAAAGAAGCTTCTGAGGCCTTTGTATAGGGCAGCAAGGGAAACACTTATGCTAGCTAATGGAAAAATTGGACCCCACCTGTAATCCTTTACATCAACCTCAGACAGATCTGCATGCAGACTTTTGCAGCAAGCCGACAATTTGATCTGGGTTTTCTTTTTTTATCTAGTCAATGAGTATTTTCTCTTGGCATCTATAAAGGTCAAATTATGAATAGTGGTAAGCCCCAGTTCTGAAATGCCACCTTACTTTTCATTTTGTGTATCATACAGGATATCGGGTACAGAATCCCCACTCTAGAGGCTCAGTATAAGATGACTGCACGCATCGCCCAGCTCTGGACCAGAGACTTTGCGGATGGAAGTGGAAAACATGTCCTGTCTACTCTGGCATTCATTAAAGGACAGCTGTATAAGGTGCTCCATAACCGTCTAAAATTGAGCCAGACTTAATCTCATGATCATATTTCTGTGCCAAACAAGCCTCATCAACCTTTACAACCTTTACACACTTTACATAGAGAGAAGAATTCACAAACATTTTCAGAACAGATGTTTCTGAAACAAGCCAGAGTTCTTGGCTGAGAGTTGAAGCTCGAGATGAAAGTGGCTCTGTTCTGTTTCAGGTCAAGGAAAAATGTCCGCTGGTTCTGAGGGAGTGTCAAACAGTGCTTCCACTTCTGGAGGAGCTGGAGAGGCAAATCTCAGCCTTTTATCAGATAGCGGATCATGCCGGTCACATCATCACCCAGCAGCATGACCATCTTAGGAAGCAGGTAAAACCACATCATAATTAGATTACTGTATAAAACATATTCCCAGTTAGAAGTTAGATGCAATCACTTATCAGTCCTGTTTGGTTGTTTTGGTTTGAGGCCATACATCTAGTGACATCCTTTAGAAGCATTTGTATTTGCACTCCCTTGGTGCAGATCCAGGATGACAGATTAGGAAGAAAGGGGAGACTGGAAAAGTGGTGAAAATTAGAGTGACAAAAATGGTTGGCTTTCACTTTAGGTTTGCGTCAAAAAAGCAAATAAACCAGAAATTACTCGGCATTAGTGTATCGTTTACTTTAGTTTGCATAAATTCTGATTTTGCTTATATATATGCCATATAGATAGTAGATTTGGTATTACTGATTTCATCTTTACATTTTCTAGAATGGCAGGGGAAACAAATACTATTTTTAAAATTTTTTATAAAGAGTACCTTTTTCTTAATTTTTTCAGAACAGTTTTCGGAACTTAGCATTTTGTGTCAAGTTAAAGTTTTTTCAGCAGGAGCACTGCAACAAAGCATCTTTACAATATTAGATTAGATTTAATATCTTCTAAAGCCAATCCCAAATTGAGCAAGCCTAGGGAGAGAGAGAGGCAAGGAGGAACTCCCTATGCATTGCAAGGAAGAAACCTTGGGAGTACCAAACTCCAAAAGAAACCCATCCTCCTTTTTGTGGCCTACATTATAAATGTAAGTTAAGTTTCTGATGATGGAAACCAGTAGAATGATGCTTAAGTGGAGGAACATTTTAGTATGTGGTGCTGGAACCAGTATCAGAACACAAGCTCGGAGGGAAAAGAGAAAATGTAGTTAGTTATTAGGTCTATTACATTAAGCCTTTTCTTCCAATTTAAAAACCATTCTAAGTAAATAGTTGAATGTGGCTTAATGTACTACAGCAGTGACCTATGAACAACAAATCTCTTAGTTACCACTGATCATAAGTGCCAGCACCAGACTGTAAGCTGGCTCAACCTCATTACTATATACACTGTTTACAAAAATTAAAGGATATTTTAAAATGAAATATCCCATAATTAAATATCCCTTAATATTTGTGAGCAGGGTATTTGGATACATCTAGATGAAAAATATATTGCTATTGAGCTTAAATTCTAGTACTGAAACCCAACTAGTGTTTAATCAGCAAATATATACTTCTTATAACCTGCTTTTCAGGTTCACAGCTTCTAGTTATCTGGCCTTCCAGCTTTATAAATTCAGCCGGCATCTCCTTTCTTTATACCCAGCACACTACTGCATAAATGATGGTGCACACCTCGCTGACTGGTAGAGCACATGTAGCTAACTGCTGCATACATTGATGACCCTGAGCTTTCTCACTTGGTTCGTGCTACTCATTCCTGAGTCCCAAGTCCTAACTTTAAACTATTTCCAGGAGCACTTCTAGATATTTCCACCACCATGATATGTTCTTAAAAAGGATAGCGATATTGTATAGTATAGTCTTAGGTTTCCTAAAACCTAAAACCAAAATTGTAGACCTTCAGCCCAGTAGATATCGGTCACCTTGGTTACAGATGCGAACTGACTGAGTTTGGGAATTTGCAGCACATTTCTCAGGAAGACCTAAGAAAGGGATCAAGGCTGTTCTGTAGCTAGAGTTATTAGTAGGAGCTTAGTCAATACTGGTGCTGCTACCCTTTGATTTGATGGCATGTTTTAAATCTTCTGGTATATGAACCCATGTATGTATACTCTGTACAGGAGTTGCTCTCCCAGCAGCAGAACTGTAAGCGGTGTGTGTGTGCAGTGGAGCGCAGTTACCTGGCCCTGCAGAGGGCGCTGTGCTGTACTAAAACCCTGTACAACTTTGACGCATCTCTACTGCAAAACAGGGTCACCGAACTTCAGACCACCGCCCAGGTCAGACTTTTAATTTCTGTGTAATTTTAGTAGAGCAGATGCACGGTTACCCTGAGATCCTAGGATCAAATGCCATGTCAGTGTACACACTGGCACAGCATTTAACAGTGTTGGACAGTAACCAAGACACTGCTCTACTCAAGTACATGGTGTGTGTATTTCGATTATATAGATACTGGACTACTAGATTTAAATATACTGGACTGTGGACCAGAAGGTCCAGGGTTCAAATCCCACTGCTGTCAGTGTCTGCTCATTGAGCAAGGCCCTTACCACACAATTGCTTTATTGGAAAATGCTCTATCAATCCATTATAAATTGGCCTGGATAAGAGCATTTGCTAAATCTGAACAAATAAAGGCTCCACTCGATTCAAACCCCTGTTCATGAGGTGTAGCTCATTTTTAAATGGAATGCTGTACTGCAGGCGTTGATGCACGAGGTGTTGGAATGGAGGAGGGTGGCAGAAGCTAATGGGAACCTGACACGGCGCTTCAAGGAGTCGCGTGCTGAGCTGGAGAAGACACTCCGTGTGGGACAGGCATGTCTGATAGAGAGAGGAGACCCTGCTGAGCTCTTCAGCAAGCACAGTGTACGTCCATGAGTTTGTGCCCTAAAAGGCTAATGTGTATGAATTAGAAAGAGAAATCAATTTGTTTTGGTATTTGGTACCAAGGTACAAGAGTATTGTGACAATGTAGCATCAAGGAGCAACATTTCAGCCATGGTTTTTCCTTGATTCAAACAGTCTTTGAAGGCAACTTATAGAGTCATGGATTGGTTGTGAAGAGGGAAATGTGGTGGTGCAGTGATTAAAGTATTGGACTTTAAACCACAAGATCCAAGGTTCAAGAACTAGTACTGAAACTATTGGGACACTTTTACTACACACTTTTTTTATTGTACATGAATAATAATAATAATAATATGTTTAATATATATATATCGCCTTTCTCAAACCCAAGGTCGCTTTACAGCAAGTATAATAGGCAAATTTCACAGAACCCAAGGTTGCTTTACAGGACATAGTTTACATATACAAGAAAATATTACACACTTATATAAGTGGAAGAAAAGGAAAAGTAAAGCGAGTACAGAGAAGTCTATGTACAGATTCAAATTCAGAGAGAGAAGTAGTTACGTGAAGAGAGTTCCAGATCAAAGGGGTGGCAACACTGAACGAGCGACGCCCCCAAAGTGTTCAGCCTGAACCTGGGAACCACCAGGAGTCTGGCATCGGAGGATCTCAAGATATGGGTGGGACTATAGAATTTTAGGTCAGATAGATATCCAGGTCCTAGACCTTGGGGTGCCTTAAAGGTAAGGAGTAGAATTCTATATTTTATAACGAATGGTAACAGGCAGCCAATGAAGCCTCGGCAGAACTGGTGTAATGTGCTCAGACTTTTTTGTGTTAGTTAGGATCCATGCAGCAGAATTTTGAACCATTTGTAGGGGGTGTAGTGACTTAAACATTGTTGGATTGTGTCAGTTGTTCAGGATGGCATCATCTCCTAAGTATTCAAATGTAAATAAAGATGTGTATTAAATGGTAAAGGCCATTGCCATCCATTGAACAGAAGATTTAGTTAGAGGCTTGCAAAAAGCCCTGACCCTATAATGGATATATTAGACCACCAATTTCAACCCATGTCTTATTGCTCAGCAGCACTGCCTTAGGTTTATTAATACTATTGTGGATGAATTGAAGTGAATCCACACAGTCATGGTGGAAAGCCCTTCTTAAAGAAGAGTCTTTAAGATGAGCAATCAGTACATATTGCAATGGTCTTCATATACTTGTTTCTATACTGATTTTAAGAAAGGTATGACTTTCTGCTTAGGATTTCTTTGGACGATTAGACCAGCGAGTGTTAAACACCTATCTAAAGGCATGTGATGATCTTACTGACATCTTACCAGAAGAGGAACAACAGGAACTTCAGGAATCAGTGAGGAGACTGCACAAGCAGTGGAAGGTTAGACTTTTGACATTTTGAACATACCTTTGTTTTTGTTTTTCTCCCCTGACTACTGGTGTTTGTTTATGTAATCAAAAGATATGATTGATACCTCGAATGATCAGGGATTACCAGTCAATAGAGATCAGAAAATAAATCCAGATAGAGTGATGCAAACGAGCATCCTTAACAGAAGTAAAGTCCTATACAGTTTTCTTGGCATGGATCGGAGAATGGAGGGACTTATTGCCTTCTAATGTGGTTTAAATAATGTCTACCATTTTCCAGGGCTTAACACGAGCTACTTTAATGAGATAATAAACGTTATTCCATTTCCCACCTGTGATTTGGTGTGATCAAACTAAACAGAAAACAAAGTCAAAATTTACTGTTAACTATATACTTTTGCTCACCACCAGGCGATCCAGGCTGAAGCCCCCACTCACCTGCTGAGGCTGAAAGTAGAAACAGAGAGGCGCTTGGTGGTAGAATCACTTCAGGAGTGCAGGATGGAGCTTCAGAGAGAGGAGAAGCTTCTCAGCACAGCTGGAAGTGAAAGAGTGATCACTGAGCACAGGGTAGGACATTGCAGAATTTTACTCAACGTACCTCACTACAAAACAGACCAGAACTAATGGTAACTAATATTTTTTTCTTGATAAAGTGATGTTGGGGAATAAGTGTGTCTAGTCTCAATTTTAAGGGGTTGGCCTGGGCTCCTCAGTTCCAGAGAAGGGAAATCATAATGCTTCAGCACACAAAGACATTTTGGACAATTGTATGATTCTAACTTGGAAGCATAAAGCAAGGTACATGAAGGCATGGTTGGGTGAGCCGTGTAGAAGATCTTCACTGACCCTGACCTCCACCCAAACACCTTTGTCATGAACTAGAACAGAAATTGTGAGCCAAGCCCTCCCATCCATTATCAGTGTCTAATCTCACAAATACTTTTCTGTACAAATGCGCAAAAATTCCCACAAACTCAGTCCTTAATGTTGCAGAAACAATCCCCAGAAGAGTGGAAGCTGTCATAGCTGCAGAGTGGGGAACAAATCTATATTCATGCCCATGGACTGGGATGTGATAAAAGCTCCTGCAAGTGTAATGTAAAGGTGTCCCAATACTTTTGTCCATGTAGTGTTACAGCAAATGTTAAAACATTTTGACTCATTATTGTTGGGGGGTGGGATTTGGGGTTTGAATGCTGTCTTCACAATATTTATGATCCAGTCTTAGATCTGACCACCCCATCAGCTTAAATGTAATTATTTTTTTACGCATGCTCTTCATGCGATTTCAATTGCTTACTCGCTCAACAACATGCTAAATAATTACTCCACCTACAGTATCTGACTGTGTAAACAAATTACTACTGACACAGGGTGAAAGAGAGGTCACCATGCTTAAATAAAATTTCATATTTATGACGTTCTAATAGGAGCTGGCCTAGTCATTTGAATGAAACCTTTATGTACAGGAGTCTCTTGTTGTTGCTTTAGTTACAGATATATTCAGTCAGTCATTATTGATTACAGTGGATATCACAGGAGTCCATTAGGTCCATTGATTTCCCAATAAAGCATAGCACATAAACACAAGCTTACTACCAGCGACCACCATACCTTTCAGTCCCAAAAGACAACCATCAAATGAGTAATGAACAGGGGAGGTTAACAGACTGAAAGAACGATTGAAAGTGCTTTGGATCCTTTAGCATTTAAGCTTTGCAACAGCCAAAAAAGAACTTAAAGAATAAAGGAGTGCTGATTGTTGTGGACTTTACTCTGAAGTCGTTTGGATCCAAAATAAAAACACATGTTGCAGCAGCTTTCTTTACTGCAACACACAACCACAGCATTCGCCTCCCAGCATTCTGCTCCATCTTCACACCCGAAGCCTACTCTATCTTAATAGCATTAGAATACATCCAGAAAGAGAAACATAAAGACTTTCTTATATGCAGTGACACAAAGTCTTGTCTACAGGCACTAAAATCTATGGATACAAACAACCCAATAATAATCAAAATTGCAATTAAAGACAAAGAACTGGAAGATAAACAATACAATATAAAATACTGTTGGATACCAGGACATTGTGGAATACAAGGAAATGAAAGAGTGGACAGCATCGCCAGACTGGCCAGCAATCAGGACATAACCCTCCTTCCCATTCCAGTCACAGACACCTTTCTGATAATAAAAGACTTTATAAACACAAAATGGCAAGAGAAATGGAACAGTCAAACCAACAACAAACTACAAGAAATCAAACCCAACATAAAACCTATAGGTTACAGGATGGAGAACCGACACCACCAGGTCATCCATACAAGAATGCGCATAGGACACACTCTACTGACACATAAATATCTACTTACAGGAGATGAGCCCCCTACCTGCCAGAACTGCAACATGACCCTGACAGTTAAACATATACTTATTGAATGCCCTAGCCTGCAGCGACAAAGACAACAATACTACTGTATAGACAACATCAAAGACCTCTTCGAAAAGACCTCACCAAAGAAAATTCAAAACTACCTAACATACGCCCAACTAGAACATCTTATATAATAAAAGAAACGATGGGACTACCAAAACACTCCCCGCACTCTATAAACCTTTATAATCTTACATAAAAAAAATAAATAAATAAACAAACCTCAACATGCCATATATATAGCTGAAACCATGCTGATATGGCAATAAACCTCAACTACTACTACAACTAAAGTCGTTTAACCTAAACCCAGCAGTGACTCATACTTCAGGTCGCCATTGGCCTTGGCCTAGGAAATTATAAAGTACCACCATGCACAATAATCTTGCTCAAATACACTGTTCACAAAACTTGGGGGATACTTTAAAAATAAATACCCCCTAATTAAATATCACTAAATTTTTGTGAGCAATTGTTATGTATATGATACAGTTTTATTTCAGTAAAACTTTACAATCGATGGAGCAAACATTCACATTCAAGGCTAAACAAAACTAAGAAACCCCTGAAGTGTGAACCAGAGTAACACACTTAAGCAGGAAAATCTGCTCTTTTTGAAGAAAGATGTCTTCATAAATGTCTTGATAAACACCTTTTTAGAAGAAGAATTGTAAAGGAATCTAGAAAAAGGTACCTAACCATTTTTAAAGACTGATTTTAAACACTGCCATCTATCTCAAAATGTTCCAAATGACCACCTACAGTACTGCAGAAATGTCATTAGATTGGATATACTACACTATTGCAATGATATATGACGATATATAATTACAAGCGGCATGGTTTTAGTGTGAAATCCTCTCACACTTGAACAATAACCTCCTAAAACTCGGACTTTGCTTGGTGTGCATTTTTAATTTCACTTCGCTATTTGTGATTAGTAGGACATAAGTATTCAAAATAAAATGTGTCTTTGTACAAAGGATGTTGTAGCTTTCTATTATTGCTAATATTGCAAACATGTAATGTCCACATATGAGGACGCAGGGTCTCAGGAGGTTAACAATAGCATCTGGAGCTTCATCAGGATGCCAAGTCTAATGCAGTCTAAAGTAACAGCCAATAAACCACTTTTTCAAAGGGGGAACGGGTAGAAAAGGCTAAGATGAGTGGAACTGAGTATTATGGAGTGACAAATATAGACTGAATAAAGTTTTGGATGGATTGGCACAGTGGAAATTCACTAGCTCCATCGACAGATATGAAAGTTTGTTCTTTTAGACAATTTGGGAATCTTACAGACATGATCAGATATGTCTGTGGGAGGGTTGTGGGGGTGCGTGTGTGTGTGTGTCAGAGGTTACCGACTCTGACCAAGATGTTATGATATATAGGCCTTTTTCCAGCACAAGAACCCTCTTCATGTGTGTGATGAAAGAGTGAAGACTATGGAAAACGTCTGCCAGAAGCTTCCTGAAAATGATCCGATGCAGAAAGCCTTACTGGAGGTTAGAGATCTCCTGTTGGAGGTCACAGATGAGGTGCAGAGTGCTCACGTGAGACTCCAGCAGCACCCAGACAAGTGGACTGAGTGGCATGCTCGGTAAGGCTTATGTTATGACAGTAGCTACATGTAATTAGGGATGCACCGATCCGATATTAGGATCGGATATCGGTGCCGATATGAACAACATTAGCTGGATCGGACATCGG
>JAUZSU010121449.1:0-18206 GCA_034780255.1 Parotocinclus maculicauda
TGGCGACTTGTGGCTTCTTTTTTGTAGTAAATGGAAATGTTAGGCAAAGACCTGTAGGTGGCAGTAGAGGGCTGGGGGAGAAACTCAGGAGCGTTGTAGTGATGCCAGAGACGAAGAGTTTCTTTGGGTAATATTACATATTGTACACGTTCTTTGGTCCAAATAAGCAAATAAAATTACACGTATTTAATAGGATTGGATTCAGTACTTTAGGATTTGGTCCAAATAAGCGGCTGGTCCCAATAACTGGTGGTCCAATTAACCGGAATCGACTGTACTAAAACCAGACTCCTATTATGACATCTTTTGAGGGGATAACACTAGGCTAGTCTCCCCTGCCACTGTTAACATGATAATTTGTTATATAAATATAGTATAGTTTTAAACTATATATGAAGTATAATACACCATTCCTACAGCTCTCTATACCTCTCTTTTTATTTGATGTAGACTGTAAAGCGCCTCAGCAGAAATTGCAGCCCCAATAGACTAACAGACAAAGTTCATTATGTTGTGCGTTTGCCATCTTCACAAGCGCCTTTACTGGTCGATGGGCGCGCTCTTGTGCTGGAGCATAGATCATCCCTCATATATCCTCTCCCTCCCTCAGATGCAGCCAAGACTCTGTGCAGCACCAGGTTTAGCAGGTGGCACTATCAAGACCACATGTGGGATAGCTGTAACAGTGGGCTAGCATGTGTGCTATGCAACGCCCAAGCTGTTCTTTACATTTGTACTTGTTAATTAAACTTGGAAAATTGGTTAAAAAAAAATCTTTTACAGAACCATTCATTCATCAGCAATATTTATGTCATGCAGAACTGGGTCAACATTTTGGAAGCAATGAGTTTGTAAGAAGGCTGTACATCCGATACCTGTGCTCCTGAGAGTGGACCAAAGGGGTTAGCCGGCCTCATTACAGGCTGTGTGTACATCATGGTGGGCTGAGTCATCATGGCCATTGGAGCCATCTGTGCTGGCTGTACAAACATGGAGAGTCAATACTAAATACGAGGACTGTGAAATAATCAGTGATTAATCATGTTAATTGCACTAGTTTTATCACCTTAATCATTATTAATCATATTTTACACTAAAGAAATACTATTTCTTTAAAAAGCACTTCACTGCCATACAAGGAGTCAATATAAATATAAGCTTCAACAGAACAGGTAAAATCAGTTAAACACGCGCAAAAAACAGTACCGGTAATTACCAAAATAATACTTTTTAATGTTACATATTTTAAGGCAATATTTAGGAAAAGAAAATTTTTTTCATGTCAGGCACAATGTTAAATCGTTATGTAAAGTTTAATGTAGTTTTGCAATGCATCACACAGATTACTGAGGAAAACGTATAGAGGTGTGTTCTAAATCATCCACAACCCTTAAACTCATTTAGGGTCATTAATGTTCAAGATAGTATGTGAAATTTAAGAAAACATGCTGATTTGGGGGGTCAATTTCAGCACAGCATATACAAACGGGTGTCTTGTCAAAAGTTACTGGTCTCCATAGCCCCTCTTTTTTGAGCCATATACATTTCAGTCAGTATTTGATCAATTTCACATTGTTGTAATGGTGGTAAAACTAATATCCTGCCAACTGGCAGCAAATGATTGAACACTTATCTCTGCCATCAGTCTATCTGACCAAAACTGCCACAACACCAGCAACTGATCTACACCATACTACATAAACAAAATAATGGGTCATTTGTTTTCCTTTCATTTATTAGTGGCAAAATTTCAAACCACTCCCACACGAACATTTCTTTCCCGCCGCTGATTAAAGCTGTGTGGTGGTGTGTACAGTAGTGTGTACTATTGCATTTGCGTTGTAATTGTACTGGTTCAATACCGAGGGAGAGGTTATAAAATGATTGCTTTCCAAGTTGTGCAAAACAGTACAGACACAAAACCCTACAGTTGGCTTAAATGTAAAAAATGAGGACTTCACCGTCAGCATCACATCTGTTCTTCCTACAGTGGAGTAACAGCCACTGTTCCCTGTTCATGCTCGACACGTAATAAGGAGCAGACGTTCTATTTTCCGTTTTCTCGCTATTGTTACCAGTTACTGGTGAACAGTCAGCAGAGAGGAAAGTGAAATGATGAGACTGAACATGTCCACTATTATACTTCTTTACATTACAGCATCATTCTGTAGCTTTATGCATTTAAATCTGAACAAAATCCATTTTCTACACATATATACTCAGTAGTTACAGTGCTGAAACACAAAGTGTTTGTTAAACAGAGGAATGAATCAGCACAGAGGTTACATAAGTGATGATGCACAGCCACAAAGCAACACATTGTCAATGATCTCCGTTAACCATTAGCTGCAGCACGTGGTTTCCTGCTCTATCAAGAACAGCTCTGACAGGAGAACTTGGAATTTAAGTCAACAATTGTGTGCATTTTATTCTACACTCCAGCTCGTAGAACAAAAAAACTCACAAACACCGCAAATAGTCGTTTGTTTATTTTAGGTGCAATTCAAAAACTAATTCTCAAATATGAGCATTAAAAGACATGCAAGTATGAAGTGGCGCCAATGCTGCCACAACACCCATTACTAAACTACAGCACGTTGAATAAAGTGTCTTTTTTGCCTTTCATTTTTATGATGCTGTGTAACACCATTTAAAAAACGGTGCATTCCCCCTAGTGCTGGTACTTTTGGCTCTATACTGTAATGGCAGATAGAGAAGTTAATAATCAATTCTGAAATAGTTTGGACCTTCATTAATTTTAATGACAATAATAATTTTACATTAATTCAGGCATCTAAATGTACCAAGAGCACAGGACCTTTTCTTATGCACTGAAAAAAACAAGCAGGAATCAGTAACCTCTTCCCAAAGACTGAAAAATGATGTTGATTCTACACTAGAGCAAGACTACATAACACTATAGGTATTATTCTCTTTAACAAGGCAAGCTGCTAAAATAAGTAACATGACTTTACAATATAGTTAATAAATACCCAACATTTCATTCATTCTTATATATGTAGCAAACAGAAATAACCTTAAAGTGAACAAGTTCATATTTTGACGTTGTTGTCACTGCTTTTCCCTGTAAGGGTATCCGTGGTTATAATCTGTGACCATAAAAGCTTCCCTACAAAACTAGAGTTTTCACTAAAGCCAAAGAACCGAAATGCAACTTCTGTAACAGACCGTCCTCACCTGACCAGAGACCGTAAACAATCCAATACTGTTCTCTCTTTCAGACACTTCATTATACGCTTATTTTTATTAACTGCAGATTCCCTAGCTGACACTCGCATGCATGTGATTGATTTTCTAATTAACGTTACCCTGCACGTCACATGAATATCTTTAACTGTGTATGTGTGAGCGACTGTTACTACTCACCATTCCATATCCCATCATGCCTGTGGGCGTTGTGGCAGGGAAAGCCATGACAGACGGCGCCTGGCAGGAACAGAGCCAGAGTTATAAAGGCCAGCAGTACAGAACACACCAGTGAGAAACTGACAGAGCACCATTCATCTGAACACCTCCAGAGTCAGAAATTCCACTCAAAGGAGCACGCCGAAACCACAACAACCCTTTCCCTTTAGAAACTGCCAGAGAAAGAAAACTTTGTACAGGTAGACAAACGGAATCAAGCATTTCTTTAAATCAGGTTTTAAAAGCTCTCTGGCTCGAGCGTTCTGGCAGCACTGAGCTCACAAGAGAAGCACTTAAGACTTGATGATCTACAGGCATTCAAATGCTGTCCAGAACATCTGAATGACACCATAGAGTATCAGAGAAAGACAGAAAATCAAGAGTCACTGTGCACCACAACTATATGTATATCCAAAAGAGAAAAATTGAGAGTCAGTGAAGTTGTGTTTGCGTGCTGGAGCAAATGCATCCTCAATGCTAGCGTGGCTAGTAGCAGGTGCAGCGCTTGCTTGAAAGAGAAGTTCTTTGTAAGGCAGCAGTGAGATGCTCAAAGAGACCGAGCTCATGACAGAAAGACTTTTGTTTCTGCTTAAAGAGCATTCAGATGTGTGAAAGAGCCTTTTCAGCTAATGGATAAGGCTGTTTATTTAACTGAGAGGATAGGGTGGGAACTGAAAATCTTCTCAGTCCAGAGCTGTGTCCGAATTAGTTCCCTATTTACTAATTAGTCTGTTCTATACAGAACATCATGTAGAGCAATAATAGGGATGATATCTGAACAGAATTCAGGCAGCACTTAACTGTGTGCTGGAAAGCCCTGAGGTTTCACTGAAAACAAATAAAGGAAATGTATTTAAAGTGTGCTATAGTTATCGGGTCAAAACATCACTTAAAACATGTTAGTTAGTTGTAGTCATATATACTTTTACATTCTTTACATTCATAGCCGTATCCTCCGCCATCTTCAGTACAGTTAGAGCTCAATGGAACTGCTATGCATTGTGGGACCTGTGAAAGTGATGCATGTCAGCTGTATACTAGGTTTAGGGTGCATTATCCAGGACATTTGGGTGTCCATAAAGAATCTGGACAGCGAAAACAGCCAACACCCAAAACATCACACCACACAGGGAACAGGGAATGATCTCAGACACACCATGTTTATAATACAGTAGTAAATTCCTACATCATTCTTGAAAATTACAACCAAGATTTTTTATCCCTTGGTTTTAACCAGTGTTTTCCTGGTCAGGTTGACAGGGTCTCCTATTCTCCTATTCTCCTATTATCAGAGAGCACGGAGTGCAGACAAGGCCATTCCAGTTCACAACAGTTCTGGAAATGGAGTTTCTACTGGACTGCTAGGAACCAACCAGTCTCCCCTATCACAAACACAAACAAGCCTATACCAGACACCTGATTCAGGTAGAATGCACTGCTGGACACCATCCCAGACCCCAGTGGTGGGCTCGCATATTAGATGTGGTAATTAGATGCTGTTCGTTATTTTTGTATATATTATTTTACTCCTCTTGTTCCTAGTTATCCAGTAAATGTACTTTATAATTTTTTGTAAATGTTCTCAAAAGGGGTACAGCTTAAAACATAAACCTTACACAGGACAACAAGGATTTTGGCTTGCTCAGCACTTTTGTATTTTATGGATTTTGATCACAAAAACGCATTTTTTAGATAACCCTGATTTCGCCACGACATAGCTTTTGTAGATGTAACTTATGCAATTTCCCATCATATTTGAAGTCTATTATTATCACCTTACAGAGGCAGAGGGCATTCCATCAACACTACGACCAATATAAATGAAACAGATATTTGCATATTTGAAATGAGATATTTGTGTTTATATAAATTAAAATATTGTCAATTAATTACTTAAGTTGTTGGTCCCCTGAAGGCTGGTAAAAGTCAACATAAAGCACTTTTAGCAACAATTGTATTTCTACTGTATCTTCATATTAGACTGTGAAATTAATGTACAGTAATGGATCTCTCTATTTTAGACAGAAGTTTCTAAAAATAATTTATGCCAAGATTAAGGAAGGCATTCCTTATTCCATTAATTGTTGGATGACAAATCAGACCAGTCATCAGTGACAGACAGTTTCAAGATTATCTAGTAGGGTCGGCAAAAAAAAATAAAAAAAAAGAAATAAATTTAAGGCATTTTAAATTTTCCTGGCACTTAGCGCCTTGAGAGCATGCTGAAATCATACCAAAACGAAGTGCAACACGACATTGAAAAGCTATTTTCTACATTCACAGCTGGATGACTTCTCTTCTAATTTCCGTGCAGACAGACGGGGAGAAAAGTGGGATCTGGGCAATTGGAATCCATAAATGCCTGGACATGCCTGAGCTGATGGACATCGACACCAGATGCTAAGCTCAGCTGAACTAACACAATGTGTTAGCATCATTAGATGATTAAACAAGTTCAATTCAATTCAATACATTAATATTTGATGGAGCAATAATAATAAATAATAATCATAAGTGATGGAGCAAATCATTTTTTTTGCTCAGCCTGACATTTTCAAATCTCTCCTCATCAGTAAGCAGAACCTTTTAGATAATTTGATATCCAGTGTTATAAACAATGTGAGACTGCCCCTAATTTGTGTTAATCAGGAATCAACGTTCTGCTTGTCTCTAAATAACCCTTAAAGGTTTAAACCCTTAATTAGGATTTAATGCTACTGCAAATCTAAGGGTATTTTCATAGCCACATCCCAAAGTAACCAGTCAAACCACTGGCATCATGAGACAGTACTGATTAAAAGAAAGGAAATTCAAGGGAGATAAGGCAGGTTTACAGTCATGCTATGGCAGCTTTTTAGGTTAGCTGGTCACAAGAAAACAAAGGCTTCAGTGTGACTCTGGTCACTGCACAGTATGCAAACACTGACTCATCCATGCTTACACTGTGCTGTGACCATAGTTAAAGCCATGAGGTTAATGATACACTCATGCATCTCAGAGAATGGTTTAATTATTTCACTTACGTATTGTAGAAAATGCATGCCATTCTGTTTTATTCCCCCAAGTTGACATTTTCATAATGCAACACACAGTTAGAAGACACAAACATAAATGACACTGTAGCTCAAACGTCAAGAACATTTCCAACACAAACTACAGGGAGTTTATAGACGATACATGTGCTTTATGGGATATTCAATTAGAGACGTTAGTTATTTTAAAGCCTCTGTCACCATGGCTCTAAAGATTTCAAATGATTGCCCATATGAATGCGTTCACTAAATAAAAAGAAGTATTAAAATATAGATGCTTTACTCCACATTAATCATACAGTGGAACCTCAGAATTGGGGTCAATATATTAATAGACCCCCTGATAATTGCTGTTTACGCACTGTCATATATTTTTAAAAAGCATGAAAAAAGTAATGAAAAGAGAAAATAAAAGTACAACTTCATAGCCACTGAGATGAACACAGTTTTGGAACACATCACTGGGACAGCAACGAGGGTGTGTGTTTATAGAGATTGGCATATTCTAGTGATGCATTATCGTCTCCGACTCCACTAGATTACATGCAATGCGTTTGGAAGATCGCACCCTCAAGTGTTTTCAACATGAGCAGGAACTACTCAACATGGTGCATTAATATAGCTCAGAAATGTGTAGTATTGGTTGTTTTTGAGGAAGTGAACCGACTTCCACTGAGGGAGGAACCAGAAAAGATTTGGGACAGGCATGGAGTCTATTCCTACGTCTTTACGTCCAACCCCAGCTATAAGTGAAGTTACTTCTGAAATATGCTGACAGAGGCTTTAGGTTATGTGGCATACATGGCACGCAAATCACTGGTTTCTCACCATTGTGGCAGGGTTCCAAGTTGTGGTAGGAGCAGTCTTTGGTTGCCAGTTAGTTCCACCAGTCAGCTTTTTCTCACCAGGTTGACTCCAGTGGATGTCACTACATGGAAAGAAACAATAACATTAACATGGGGTGCAGTTACAAATATAAATGCAAACACTTTTATATATTGTCTTACTTTTTTGCTGTGCCATTTCCAATGCCCAGATCTGCGAAAGGAAGAGAGGAAAGTGTTTCCATATCACAATATACATATTTCATCACAAGACCCAGTACAATGTTAACCCTGTTAAACAAAGAATTTCTCCCTTCTATCTTCATGTACAAACTGTTTAACATCCACGATAAATTCTGTGAAATTGCATGTTCTGTGACCTGGATGTTCCGCATACCACTTTATACACTGTACTTTGCCAAACTATATGGAATACTGTACAGTAGAATGACATGCATTTCTTTTGCTGTTGTTTTTTTAAATCAATAAATCAGTGTATAGCTCTGGTGGCTCAGTGAGCAGAGCCAGCAGCAGGAAACAGAGTCTGAGAGTCTGGATTCAATCCCAGGTGAAGCCTAGGATTAACATTTTGTCCCTCCATATTTGTTGTGTCACATGGCAGGCTTCTCACAGCAAGTTTAAGAGGTTCACGCCATATATGTCTTTTGCCATTCCCATGTCATGCTTCAAATTTTCTACAGTACTTCTGCTTGACTTATATAAATGGTATAACATCAAAATCCTGTTAAATAGCCTGATTTATCATCTTCTATGGGGTCAGTACTTCACTGCCTCTAACAACAGACCAGAAAACAGACCAAGTATGACAGTTCTGATACATGTACAGTTCAGAGGTTTATACATAGTAAGGGCATTAACAGCTTTTATTTAATAAATAAATAATAAATACCCAACATTGTTTGGACCAAAAACAAGTTACAAATTCGTTTTATAGGCTATTCAACTAAATATCAAAAATGTGTGAGATTATTTCTGAGATATCTAGTAGCAGCAGATACATACTGCCAACAAGATTGGCCAGAGACGAGTCCAGGTCATCAGACACCAGCTTGCCAGGTTGCTGGGCACTGGGGGGCAGGCCCTGGTTAGGTGAGGTTACTGTAGGTTTCAGGATACCACCTAAAATATCATCTTGGCAAGAAAGACAGAATGAAAAAGGAAGAAAAAAAAGAAGGAAAAGGAAACGAGGAAAATACAGTAAAAGGTAGAAGATGCAAAACAAACCACATTTTATGTAGATGGAGACAGACAACCAGAAAATGTAAAACAAAACTGAAAAAGCTGTAACTCCATTCAACTGAATGTTGACATCAACTCACCAGAGTCATGCATGTCATGCAAAGCCAAAGCCCGGTTTTATCACAGCACAGAGAGACAGAAAGCACAAGACAATCAGTGAAAACGCTGCAAACTTTTAACTTTTTAAATAAGCAATGATGCAATACAATATATTTCACAACTTTCAAAATGTTTACTGCTGTGCTGGTGTAGCTATGACTAGACGTGCACTGAGAATTAATTCACAGTGTGTATGCAGAAGAGGAGCCATCATGCAAGATTTAAATGTGTACTTTACTTTCATAGTGGCTGTGAACTTTTAAAAAGTAATGACCTTCAACTATACTGCTTACAAAAATTAGGGGATATTTTAAAATGACATATCCAATAATTAAATATCCCTCTCGATTTTGTGAGAAGTGTAATATGTCAGTGGAATCAGTTGTAACATGTATTATTTAGCTATTTATCATGATCAGGATCAAAGATCAAATCCAGCACTGCACCATTTTCCAACTTACATGTGGGAGCAAGAAGTGGTGAAGCAATGGGAAAAGTGAACAAGTAATCAGACAGTGGCAGAATGTTTATTTCTTACCTGCATCTGTGTTGTTTGCATTGGCTTGATTGCCAAACACAGAGTCAAAGTCAACATTAAGGCCAGAAGAGCTGGCTGTTTGGGGGATGGATGTTGCTGAAAACCCTAAAAAAAATGAAAAGAGTGACCTGGTTAGACATAAGAGGTGCAAATTAGAGGGGCAAATCTACCATCAAATCACAACAATATACTGTGTACAGCCTGTATCCTTTAAACACGAACAGATTGGTACATTTCCTCACAAAGACAGGCATTACATGAGTGTGGATTCCAGAGAAAAAAAACATTTACAGGAATTCTGCCTGCCAAACAACGCAAAAATGGGAACCAAATAACTTATAAATTCAAAGTGGATTAAGAATTATTATCAAATCACACCTACTGACAAAAGGGGAAGAAATACATAAAATAATAAACAGAGTATACCAGTGTCAGAATGAGGCTTGGAAACAGGCAAACAAAGTCACAACCTACCTCCACATAGTCCAGCTACAGAGGAAGGCCCAGAGTGGAAGATTGGGGTGTTATTATAGGTGCTTGGAGAACAGAACGAATCTACCATAGTCAGCAAAGCACAGAGGAAGAGAGCCAGAATGCAACACAGTACAGAAACAGGCAAAAAGCCAGAAACGCTGATTGTTTCCCAACAACCCAGGTAGTTAAACACTGAATAAAAACAATTACACTAAGCTGTATCCAAATAAATATATAAAAACAATAAAGTCTCTCAACCACCACTTACTAGCTTTAAATAGTTATTGTTGTAACAGAGGATCTATATTGACTCCAAACATGAATACATGTTATTAAAGGAAGGTAAAAGCCTGCAAAAACAACACAAACACACACAGGGTCCTTTTTCTGAGCCCAGAAACAGCCCTGTGTGTCTCCATGCCTGAAAGAAAGCCCTCTATCTGAGCAAGCAATCAGGGTAAAGCTTGAGAGGCTTTAAATAGAGAACAGAGAACACTGCAAACACAGAGACGTTAAATTGAGAAATGCGAGCAAATTACTTAAAGCTATAGCAAACATTTTAAGTTACCTTATGATGGAACTTTGAGATTTAAGCAAATACAGCCCACGGCCTCCAAAAAAACACATAGAACTGCTGAATGGTCCTCCACACTGGGAGACTTTCAGAATCAACATTTAGTATGACTGACAGCCAATTAGACATGAATCCTTGTTGCTATTGAATGCATACTGGTTCAAGTCTTTCCTTTCTTCTTCCATTTACAAAGCCTGTGGTAGCTAAAAACAACATCTTTTTAAACAGGTTTTGTTACCAGCTGGTAAGTTAGTGTGCATCCAATACTTCATTACAGGTAGTGTTTAGTGGACACAGATCAAAAGGGTAGTAGTAGAATATAAATTTCAGAGGAAAATCTACAATGATCAGCCATTAACATTAAAACTACCTGCCTAATGTTCCGTAGTATCTTGTAGTAGATGCTTTACATTCTTTAATTGCTTTACATTCTTTGCTTGACCTGAAGAAATTTGATCAGATTTGATGTGGACAATATGGAGGCCAGGTCAATACGTTTATTTATTTCACATGCGCCTTAATCCATTCCTGAACAATGGCTCCCTTTCCTGACGAAGGAATCCACTGCCATTAGAGTAAATGATTGCGATGAAGGGGTGTAATTGGTCTGCAACAATGTTTATATACGTGTGAAGTGCTGAAGTAACAACCACATAAAAGGCAAGGTTGTCTGTTTACTAACATTCACCTGTCAGTGGTTTTAATGTAACAGTTAATTGATTGGTGTATATTACAAAGCGATTAGTCAAAATTAAATTGTGTCCAGAAAACTGACCCAAGTGAGGGTTAAACAGCTGTAGCACAGTTTAGCCCCAGTCACACACATCTTAAAGACATGCAATTAAGGGCCTGGATTGGAATTCAACTACAATACAGCGCTGGCTCTTCAACTGCAAACACTAAAGCAGAATAGCTCATCAACTACTCAAACACTTGTAATTCCCTTGTGACAACTATAAGCAATGTATCTAGATTAAAATACCAGCCATCTGTCTCTCTCTGTCACACACACCATATAAACAAGTTTCATCCAAGTTGGACAGTAATTGGATGACCACGATGTGCAATGGAGCATGCATCAAAAGGGAACAGCAAACCAAATCACTAAAATGGCAGCAGATTAAAGCAAACAAACTGCTTTGTGGAATAAGGCCAAAAAAAAGCTGTTTACCAACAAACATTTCATGATTGGGTACCCTATAAGGAAAACTAACAGCATCTGAAGATTTGGTACAGAAAGAGTTTAAGTTTGGAATTGAGTCATCACTTTCAGATGAGGATCTACATAAATGTATAAAAAAAAGAAAAAGACAACAGAAGGAAACAGAGACCATGAGGAAAAAACAACGTGCTTCATATTCAGCTTTATATTGAAACTGTGCATGTCCTTTATAGCATTATGAAACCTAAAGAATCCTAATCTGACAACAAGCACCATATAAATACACTGCTCACAAAAAAACATGGGATACTCCTAAATAAAATATCCCCTAATTTGTGTAAGCAGTGTATATGATGGTAACAATCACGTTTTAGCCATTTTGCTCTTAAAACTGTTAGCAGCACTTGATACAGATCTTGCAGCCAAACTTTGCTGTCTTTTGAGCAATTTCCATATAAACAATCTGCAAAATATCAGTGGCCACTAAAAGAAGCTCGACAGCCAACTTATTTCACCATAAGTGAAAATAAATAAGTTAACTGACTACTGTGCAGAATATGAAGATTATAACAAACAGGTGTCAGCTGTCCAGGATGGGTTTAAATCAGCTGGAGTATCAGCACAACACCACACTCACCCCAAACTTTAGTGGCAATAATTAAGTCTGAAGACAAGAAAAACAAGATGGCAAGACATAAATGTGGTCACAAATAACACTGCGGAAAGTCATGGTGCCAATTCAGATGGTTCAGAGAGATGGGTTAAAAATATGAATACGTTTGACCCAAGATATAAACCATTAAAGTGTCATCTAATTATCGCTACCAGTAAAATAAAAAAAAGACATTTTTGTGAATATTGCATTTCCTTAGTATAAATAAAATTTTAAGTAATAATGTTCTTCAGACCATACAAGATATTCAGAAAAAAAAATTAAAAAAATAATTTATCTTCGCATTCCAAAGATCATAAATATTAATACGTGTAGTTAGTGGTTGTCTTGGATTTGTGTAATGTGGTTCTTGTTTTATAAAAGCAATAAGTCACTCAAGGCTGTGCATTAGCAGGATTTTATCATACTTAAGGATGCTACTCAGAAGGACATAAAACAGCACATTTTGCATGGGGGTAAAAAAAAATAAAATACAAAAAAAATCAATGTGATAATGAAAGAGATCTTGCTCATATGGGCTTCACTCACCTCCCCATGTGTTATTTACAGGCAGAGCAGCAGGGAGTTGCAGAGATGGTTGGAATGCTGGCTGCAGGTCCAGCAGATCATTTGGCACCTTTGAAGAACTGAAGGAAAACAAAGAAAAACATACAAGCTAGAGTAATGTCACTCTGAAAACTGAAGGTTGTGTGTCTCTCACGCATGCATGTAAAGACAAACAGAGCAGGTCGATTTAAGGATGTAAGACAACATTGTTATTCACCAATAAAGAATCCATATATAACAGTAAAGCATGTGCAGGACCCTCTTAAGTGTTCAGTGTCAAAACACTGTTGCAATTTTGATCAAATTGAATATTTTCTCTGATTTAATACATTTTTAAAGTTAAAAGGATGCAATTACAGTATAAAAGTGCATGTAATACATGTCAAATATCCACAAAACTGGTGTTTGTGTTTAAATGTGAAGGATTTATTAGTTAATTTTCCCATACCTGCCTAATCCAATTAAGGATCACATGAGGCCAGGCCTATGTGGCACCACAGAGTGCAAAGCGGGAAACAGTCTGTGTGTTTTCTGCAATGGACTGGCACATTCTCATTCACCTACTCACACTGGGTCATTTTAGAGAAGTGAGTTAACCTAATGCCTGTCTCTGAAACGTGCGAGGAAACCCACACAGCCACAAAGAGAACATGCAAAATCCACACAGACAACAGCCACGACGGAATCCAGCCTAGGTCACTGGAGCTGTGAGCCAAGAGCACCAACTACCCCACGCAGTGTGATGTTATTACTCATTGTTAATTTCATTGGTGGCATTACAAGTTAGGAAAATGACTCAACTGCTCAAAGAACACAGCCTTGGTTTTCAAGTGTGAGGGTTGGACTTTTGTATGGCATTAATCTAGATTTTTGAAAACCATCATTTAGTTTAGTCATCCATCATCCAGCACTTTACATCTTTACATGACAATGCTCTTTGAGGGTTTGTTGTTGATGCTTGTTTTTTTTTATTTTTAAACATGTTTTGAAACAGGGAGTATCTGTACTGAAATAATAGGTCTATTTTGCAATTATAAAACTATGGCAAGCTATATTGCTATAAAATTGTATTTATATAGATTACAGAAACTGGCATTGGCTACAAACAAATGCAAAAATAGAGCTAAAAATATTCTTCATATATATAAAAAAAACTATGGCTTCATTCAGTGCTTTGTCACGTAAACATTCTTATACAATCTATAATTAACATTTCAATGCATTCAAATAATGTAATTAAGTAGGCAGGTATATGAGATGAGATATTTGTAAATCACTGTAAGGTATGTCATAGATTTTAAAAAGAAAAAAAAAGTAATTTCTAAACTTTTTTCCAGTCGCTCACCTGTTGGTGGAGCTTGGTGTGGAGAAGAGGTCGATGGCTGGGGCGGTGTTAATGCTGCCAGAGGTTGTGGACACAGGAGAGGCAGCTGTGGTTGAGGAAGTGGAAGGCTTTTTGCAAAGTTCCTTCAGGCGTTGGTCCTAAAGAAAGAACACCACACATACACAAGATACAAACTTGTTGCGTGTTCAACTTATGCTGAGCCTCGTTAAACTAAAACGCATACCGCCAGCAATCAAAATCACCAAGCAGATGTCTGAATTCATGTTCTCTTTGGAAAGAAAGAGGTCTTTGGTGGAAAAGCAAGCATTAGCGAGGCCCATGATTTACCTTAAGTGCTTTTAAACGAGCCTGTTCCTCCTCCAGGGCAGCCTGCTTTTCCCTCTCATCCACTTTGGTGAAGGATATGCCTGTGTTTGCCAGAGAGGACACCGCATTGGATAGCGTACTTGCCCTGGGAGAAACAGTCAGAGAGGGCAGAATAAGTGAGTAAACATTCTAGTAAAAAAGATACACTCTTTCTCCATTTTTTTTTTGCTATCGCCAGACACCTCCCCAAATGCTCAACTCCCCTTTTACAGAACAGCTATTTCGGGGGTTAGCACATGCCTCTTCCATTACAAGAGTCTACTTCTGTACAAGAAAAATCCACAATGGTAAATGGGGTTAAGGATTCCAAAATGGCTTTATTAAGAGACAGAGACATCACAGAGAGGTAAATATTTCGAACCATAACCTGTGCAATGAAAGACATGACCAAACCATATTCATATCCAAGATGGCAAACACCTATAGATAGCATGATATTGAGCTTCAGAAGCGTACCGCGTTCGACCGACTGATCTCCTAGCCCGATCTCCTAGCCCGGCTGCTCTGACCAGGTGAGTCTAATACGCTTAATATGAACAAAAAATCTATTTTATTATATGCGATCCAAAGGGAAGTAATTAATTTAACGTTAAGTCTTCCCATTTAAACCCATTACAATTAAAAAGCTAAACGTACGCTCTTTCAGAAGTACCTTTCAGCAGTAGAGGGTACATATGACCAGCAGTAATTGAGAAGATTTTGGTATTCCTAGGTCACTGTAAGTAAATCTAGCAACATCAAGCTTTTTTTTACCCTATAATAGGTTTTACAGGAACAAAAAAGTTTAACGTTAAATGATAGTGTATATATATATATATATATGATAGGATATAATATTGGTGGCCTCTAGGTTAAGGCACTGGACTGAGGACCAGAGGTTCCAGGGTTCAAATCTCACCTCTGCCAAGGTGTCACTGTTAGATCCTTGAGCAAAACCCTTAACCTGCAGTTGCTTGGACTGTAAGATTATTTCAATTGTAAGTCGCTCTGGATAAGGGGGTCTGCTAAATGACAAATGTAAACACATGTTCAATTTTTTTTGGTCATTTTATTTACAATTTTGGAATCGAATAGTAATGCGTAAACTGGTAAAGCTGCTGGGAGACATTTTTTTTTACTTCACATCTTCAGGTGTGAAGTAATGCCAAGTAAATAAATACATCAATGAATTAACTGATAACTCTCCAGTTTTACCACCCAAAGATCAAGTTTAACTTTGTGTACACACTGTACTTAGACCCATTTCTAATATGTTATGGGTAATAAAGATTTAGCTGTTATGCCAAATGCAATAAAAGAAAGACTATATTGTTACATTTTGATCTCTGCTAGTCAGTTCAGTTAAAACGGTGTGCTTATATAAAGTAAGGCACTATGATGGTATGAAACACAATCATCTACTTTCCAAATCTGAACTCTTTTAGAGGTTCAACAAAATGTGCACCTATGCCAGGCTCAAAGTTCCCTCAGCAACCCCCAAATAATAAAAAAAAAAAAAAAAAGTGGGTCACTGTACCTGCTGGCTGCTGTTGAGTCCTTGACCTTTTTCCCCTCTAGTGAAGCCAAATGCTGTTCCAATGCATCCAGGAGACTGCTGGGGGCCTGGAAAAGGATGTGTTACTATTTTAGTGCTTTGCAAATCTCCCAAATACAAAGCGAACGTGCAGTATAACATCATCACGTCCCAACAAACACTAACAACCATTAAACACAAAGGAAAGAGAGAGAGAGATTGAGTTACTTACACAGACTGTAAACTGAAAGCGGAAAAACAGGGAAAGATAGAGAATATAAAGGTGGTAGTATTAAGAGCGCTTAAAAATTAGAAAAATGGCAGACTAATAACCTCTAAATCATCTGAGGTTTGAAAACATTAAAAGTATCATCTATCAGTGTAAAAGCCAGTCATAGGGTTCTACTTAAGTTCACTGCACTCACTTATGTTTGGGCAGAGACAGTACCAGTGTGTGCAAGGGTGTCATTCATCTAGGACAGTTTCAAAAAAATCTCTCAGCAATAAGAGTTTTGAGCCTGGTCATTTTGACTCTATACTGTGCTTTTACAACAACAACAACAAAATAAAAACCAAAAAGAGTTACGACCGATTATGTCAAGTGACGGGTAGATGTAGAGAAAAAGATAAACAATATAAGTTATTTTTGCAATAAGCAACATGAAGAGCGCAAGAAACAGTGAGCTGAGACTGAGTTGGGGTGGTGGCACGTTTTAGGGCATTTGCCTTATTACACATTCATAAATCTGAGACCCAGTTTTAGGACACCATTGCTCATGGGACACACTGTCAAGTCAGTTGCCAACCCACAAAAAACACAGATCATACCATGATACTAGAACATTAAGATTTTGCAAACAGCGTCAACAAAATAACAGATTTTTAAAAACCAAAAAAAATATATGATAGGTATATGTTGCAGCAGCTTTGACTTGGATTTGGGGCTGGGGTGCACTTCAGAGACACAATTGGTTATGTATGAGTGATAGGAGGCTAAAGGAAGGGGTTACATTAATAACAAAATCAACAAGGCATAATAAACAAACTTGGCATATGACTCCTAAGATTTACTCCTTATGTAGGCAAATTGACAAAAAATGCATTTTACTCATATACAGTGGGGAAAATAAGCCTTCGACACTGCTGATTTTCCCCTGCCTACAAATAATGGAGAAGTCTGTAATTTTTATGGTAGGTACACTTCAACTGTGAGAATCTAAATAGAGATCCAGAAAACCACTTTGTATGTTTTTTTTAAAATAATTAATTTGCATCTTATTGCATGAAATAAGTATTTGATACAATAGAAACACCTTTGTTAGGGGTCAGGTGTTACCTGTAGTTCCTGACCATGATTTTTGGCCCACACCTCCATACAAATCATCTTTAGATCTTTCAGGTTTCGGGGCTTGTCACTGGGCAACACTGAGTTTCAGCTTCCTCCAAATATTTTCTATTGGGTTGCTTGCTTCTTATGGAGCCACTGCTTAGTTGCCCTGGCAGTGTGTTTTGGGTTATTGTCATGCTGAAAGACCCAGCCATGACCCATCTTCAATGCTCTTACTGAAGGAAGGAGGTTGTTGGCCAAAATCTTACGATACATTACTGTCCCCTTTGCAAAAAAGCACCCCCAAATTATGATGTTTTCCATCTCTTCACCGTTGGGACGGTGTTCTTGTGGTTGTACTCATCCATCTTCCTGCAAACACAGCAAGTGGAGCTCATACCAAAAAGCTCCACTGACCACATGACCTTCTCTCTGGGTTGATTCCTGACCTTTCTCAGAATCATTCTCACCACACTGAATGAGATCTTACATGGAGCCCCAGACCAAGGAATATTGACAGTCATCTTGTGTTTCATCCAATTAATAATAATTGCACCAACAGTTGCCTCCTCACCAAGCTGTTACTTATTGTCATGAAGCCCTTCTCAGCCTTGTGCAAGTCTATAATTTCGTCCCTGGTGTCCTTAAGACAGCTGTTTGGTTTTGGGCATGGTGGAAAGGTTGGAGTGTGCTTGATGCAGTGTGTGGACAGGTGTCTTTTATACAGACAAGTTCAAACAGGGGTAATTAATACAGGTAATGAGTGCATAATAGGAATGCTTCTTAAAGACAAACCAACAGGTCTGGTCTGTGAGAGCCAGAATTCTTGCTGGTTGGTAGGTGATAAAATACTTATTTTATGTAATAAAATGACAATTAATTGTTTAAAAACCAAACAATGTGGTTTTCTGGATTTTTTTTTATGTAGAGTCTCACAGTTGAAGTGTACCAAACCGTTTTTGTACAAACTGGATTCCAAAAAAGTTGGGACACTAAACAAATTGTGAATAAAAACTGAATGCAATGATGTGGAGGTGCCAACATCTA
>JAUZSU010121459.1:0-30217 GCA_034780255.1 Parotocinclus maculicauda
AACCGGAGTACCCGGAGTAAACCCACGCAACCACGGGGAGGACATGCAGACTCCACACAGAAAGGACCCAAGCCGCTTCACCCTGGGATTAAACCCGGGACCTTCTTGCTGTGAGGCAGAGGTGCTAACCACTCAGCCACCGTGCTGCCCATCCACCCAAAATAGATCTGTGCTAATCCTGAACATTAGAACACAGTAGTATTAAGTATGTAGAGAAACAGATGGACTGCAGTCTGTAAATGTAGAACTATAAAGTGCTTCTATTGCTCACAAGAAAAAAAAACATATACAGCACTATCTATGGTCTACCAGTACCAGAAAGGTTAACTAACTCAACTTAAGTGTATGGATTCAAATATACTCAGGGTACAATTCAGAGAGACATGGAAAAGGAAATTATGGCAGAAAGGTAGCAGAGAGGCAGCTAAAGGGGCCGAACGATTGGACTTTGCTCTGTGCAAGGGAAGCCTCATTAATTCAACTGTGTGAAAGTCAGTGTCTCCATGCTGCTGCAGAAAAAAACTACATTCAGCCCTAATATGGCCCCTGCCAGCCCCACATCTCCATCAGTCCTTAATCCGAACAACTACATTCAAATAAAGACATACAGTGACCAGCAAGAGAGAAAGACCACACACCGTGCCTGTAAACTGCAGCAAGCAGCTGGGATAAAAGCCCGACACACTCACACATACAAAGACACACTTAAGGGACTAGCTTGGAAAAACTCACTCCTTTCACTTGATTTATAATTCATGTGAGAAAGACAAATGCTACATGTTAAGCAGATAACACCAAATAAACACTAAAATGGATCAGTATCTGATGTGTATCTGATGTAATGTTGATCTCTGGTGTTGCTGTAAACAGATATCAAAACCCATTATGTTTTTTTAAGCCAGGAATGGATTCACTGCTGCTCTATAGGTGGCTTCATTGTATTTGTGCTCATTTATTTAATCCTAAATCACAGCTCAAAACAAAGCCCAGCACACATTCTTTAAACTCTGGCACCTCTGTGAGTATGCTAATGATATTTCTTCAGGACTTATACTGGCTTAGGCTGGTATGACCTCACGTATGGATGACATTGGTCAACATGCTGCGCTGCCCTTGACAAAAGCTCCTGCAATAGCATACAGCCATGGGGAGTAAAGAGGACGAGGAAGCTTTTAAAATAAACTGAAATCTATAAGCTGGGTAAGTCTGAGCCTAGGTTTATTTTACTGGAAGAGATGCTTATACACTATAAACAAACATTTTTTATAAGTTTATGGCTAATTGTGTTTTAATGTGAAACATATCTGTAACTATGCCGGTATGGCTTTGGGTGCCAGCTGGTTTCAAGATAGAGGTGCTATCAACTAGAAAGAGTGGGTAAGGATTAAAAATGTTTACTTGTGTGTAATTAAGGGCAGAATATTTAAATGCCTCCAGTGAAAAATTCCTCCAGTTGGTTGTCCGGAGAAAGATGAACCAAACTTACACCAGAAACCTAAATATTTTTCTTTTTCCTTTTCCATGAATATTCAAAATAAAGATAAGGATGCTAAGAAATGTAAAAGATAAGGGTAAAGGTAAACTGCCTAAAATGGACATTGACATAATGAACTTATAGGCATGTCTAGCCTCGTTTTAGGGGTAAATTGAGTTACAGCACCCCTTAAAATAGTCTTTGTTGTTGTTTTTTAAAAACAGAAGTTTGTCTCTGATAAGCTGATTAAAAAACATAGAAAACATTTGGTTTAAACATGATATTGGAATAGAGCACCCCCTTGCCTCACTAATGGTATGATCTAAGTGATGGCTTTGTGGCTCACAGGCGCAGCATTAATGGAATTTTCTCAGATTTGTTGGTATCTTTTAGTGTTTACCCTATCCAAAAGGTCAGATGTTCTTCCTTCACAAGTGTGTGATCGACAGTCAAAACTTATGTTGAACTTCAAACAAAAACAAACAAACAATCAAAGAGGAAATACCACTAAAGTGTTTTATTTTAATCAATAATCTTAATTAAAACACAATATGTAGATATTTAGTACAGTACTAAACAATACATCAATTGTTATTTTTGTATATTTTACAAAATTTGAAATGCTCACCAAGAACAAAACGAAAGTTGTTTTCTGCCTTCAAGAATGCCCTCTTTTTTGTCAGCAGGTGTCGCTCATACTAGTATTATGTCATTCAGACTTGAATAAAACGGATAACAAATTTTTAGTTCTTATTATAATTCTTACGTTAAAACAAATTGAGGCTGAAAGACTTCTTTGCCAGACGTTCAAAAGATGTCCGCAGAGAAGCCAGAATACATGTTTTTGTGGCGTCTTTTTTAAAACGTCTTTTAGACATCTTATACTGACGTTCAAATTATGTCAACAACATAGGTTAAAAAAACCCGTCATTTTCACGTCTTTGTTGAACATTTAAAAAATGTCCAGAATGAAAGTATTTACGACGTCATTTAGACTTCTTATACTGATGTTCAAATTATGTCAACAACATACAGTATGTTTAAAAAGATTTTAAGTTGATGGAGTCCAGATTCAATGTTTTCCAATGTCTTTAAAAACATATGCAAAACCCAATAAATAAATAATAAAATATAAATGAGATTAAATAAAATATTTATATAGACGTTTAGCTCAGGTCCTTGACAGACATTCAGACTGTGAACCTATTTTGTATGTCTGCCATACGTGCAAGAGTGGTTCTGGACTGACCTACGTGATATGGACATGATTTAAACGTCCTTTTGATGTCGTGTCTTTGCTGGGTGACATTACATGATGTATGAAATTTAAACTACTTGAAAGGAAATTTAAATTCATGTAAAACATATATATATATATATATATATATAAAACATATGGGATATTTTAATTCCTTAACCTCCATCCAAACTACTAACCCACTATAAACGCATGGCAGTCAGGTACATCATGGAATGGATGGTGTTCTGAATGGTTTCTTACATCTATCTTAACCCATAACATTCATTTTATGCAGTGGCTAATTATTACATAAGTATTGTGTAAGCTATATTTTTGTATTAATTCAAAGAAAGTATACAACAGTAGAGCACATGTGTGCAAGGTGGTAGGAGAAGCCTCTGCTGGCAACATCCATAGCTAAAATGTTTGGTATTCATCATGAATTATGTAATATATACACTGTTGTTTTAAACAATTAAGAAAATAATTAAACTGGAAACAGTAAGGCACATCTTAAAAGATCGTTTAATAGATCTATTTTTATGTTGTACTCACATAAATGGGATTATTTATTTAACACATGTACATTTATCACATTACTCGCAACATGCTATAATCTAAAATGGACCAAAAAAAGACAACATGCCTGTATTCAGTTGGTTAGTGATGCTTGAAATGTTTGAACTGAATTGCCTTTATTTCTGCATAAAGCTTTGCAATGTTGGTGGGTTTCTTCATGTGTACTTCTTCTAATACATTTCTATTTGGATTGAGGTCAGGACTTGTGTTCCCACTTTTTGTTCACAAGCATATATACTGATATTTTCCTTTAAATTTTGTTGGTATAATTCAGAATTCATTGCTCAATCTACGGTGACAAGTTGTCCTGACCCAGGTGCAGCAATACAGGTAAGTCACCATCACCACCATGTTTCATAGATGGGAGCAGGCTTTTATCCCGGAGCGCAGTTTGAACGTTTTCCATTTAAACCAAAATTTTAATTTTAGTCTCATCTGTCCACAAAATGTTTTTCCAATAGGTTTCTGGATTGTACAAGAAAATTGTTGAGACGAGGTCCTCAGAAAGCTTTGTTATGCTTAATATGTCATGGATTGCCATCCCATTAATTAAAACAACTAACTCTAATTTCACATTTAAATCAACTGCTAATCCTAGAGGTTCACATACTTTTACCACTCAGTGATATGACATGTTAGATAATTTTTGTCAATAAAAAATATCAAGTGTAATATCTTAATGCAGAAATCTAGAAACTTTCAAGCCTTACTGTATATCAGTTGGCTTATCAGTTACTGCACACAGTGTGTGTGTGTGTGTGTGTGTGTGTATGTGTGTGTATACAGACACAGTCCTAGCTGGCCCTCACAAGTCACACTCCCTCCCTGAGCAGAGAGAAGGCAGCAGTGCCCTCTGATATTGATGTGATTGTGCCGTGTCAGTGTAAGCTTTCCTGTCTCAGCATCGTGGGATAAGGTTTCATATAGCTCTTTCTAGATCCCCTGAAACAATCAAAGTCAGCGGGGCTGTGTCAGCTTCCATTTGGATCCTATCACAGATACTGCAGTGCTCTAACAGTGCCTCACTAACCATGCTTTCATATCCATACATATAAGCTCTCTGAATATAACTGTTTCTCCATTGTCACCCAGAACAGACGTTGACAAGTGTAACCAACTGGATTCACCCTATTCACCTGAAGGTCATGACATCATTTCCGTTTATCATGTTGCACCACGTCAGTGCCATGTTTAATACTGCTCCAACAACACAGCACTATACCCTGTGAACATGCTACTTCGGTAAATTGAAAATTTCAAACCGAAGCCAAAATAGCACAGGATTGGGAAAAACTACACACACAAAGTGTCAAGTTTATAAAGCATTCTGGCATTACTGGGTATCCTTCAGTAAATGCTCTAATGGTACAAACATCATATAGGCCGAACCAGTTCTGGCATCAGTGTACTAATGTATGAACGCATTAAAATCATACACTGTGCTTATGTTTCCTTTAATTGTTCTTTAAGTGTTTAACAACACCATAGGCCTAATCTTAAGCAAATATCCAGCATGTAAAACAATTAATAACAAACAATGTTAATCCTGTTAATTCTTAAACAAAACACTGTTGAATATAAAGAATAACAGTTAGCAGAATACCACATAGTAATGGTACTATGACCTACGCTCTATCAGTATTACTCCATGACACACACACATATCCTAGCAATGAACGCCCGCCCTAAAAACACAGCAAGGTTATAACTACACAAGAAAAACACTGCAGAAATGAAAGCTATAATTAGTTTATAATATCTGTTTTTTAATTAATTTTAATTTGGAAGATGAAGCTATCAATGACCAACCAGAGCTAAAGGTTTGTCACCTTAAGGATTTGGAAGTGCTTGAAAAACAGTCACTAATTTGAATCAAACATCCTGGGCCCGTTATGGAGCTCGACTGAAAAAGAAACTGCAAACAAGATCAGTATTAGAACTGTCAACAAAAATATAAACTGAATCAGCTTCATCACTCACATATCTATTTTTTCAAACTATGCAAGTTTCATTAAACACCATCCACGGGTGATTGGAGATTCTTTCATCTGACTGGAATGCTATCTATTTAGTCCAGCTCTTAACCAAGTGAAGCTACTGATGCTCTGTAACACTACCTTTACATTCCTGACTGATAATATTTACATTAAGAGCGTCATCTTTTAAATTTATAATCATTAATCAAATATAACAGATCCTACTCCTTTGCTATAACACTGGGAGCTCCCTGTCTTATAACAGCCTGCTTTATAAACCTGAGTGCTGAATTAAATACGATTTATTTTTTCTAAATTAAAACTTGCCAACCAATATATTTGTGTTTATTGTATGTACAACCCCAATTCCAATGAGGTTTGTGCAAAACATAAATAAAAACAGAATACGATGATTTGCAAATCCTTTTCAACCCATATTCAATTAAATACATTATAAAACAAGATATTTAATGTTTAAACTGATACACGTTATTGTTTTTTGCAAACATTCATGAGTTGAGACAGGGGCAACAAAAGACTGAAAAAGTTAAGGATAAGACAATGGCAACCCCAGACTGTTGAGCAACTGAAGTTGTACAAGAAAGAATTCCACCTACAAAGCTTCAACAATTAGTCCTTAGTTCCCAAACGCTTATTGAGTGTTTTTAAAATGAAAGGTGATGTAACACAGTGGTACACATGCACCTGTCGAAAACTTTATGCGGGCATCATATTCCAAATTAGGGAATATATTAGTGAATCAAAGTTTATCTGTTTGAACATTAAGTATCTTGTCCTTGTAGTGTATTCAATTGAATATGGGTTGAAAAGGATTTGCAAATCATTGTATTCCTTTTTATTTATGTTTTATACAATGTACCAACTTCCTTGGAATTGGGGTTGTATAATAAACATTTATTTGGAAATTCTGTTCTGTATGACTGAAGGGCTTAGCAGCCGAGTGCCTGATAGAATAAAACTATTTTACCTCACAGAATGGTAATAAACAAATCATTTTCTGGGTCCTCTTTATCTAAAATCTAACAATAAGAGGCAATAAAGGATTTCATGTTAAAGCACTTTCTCTCGTGTATCATTGCTGGATTAACAACTGTACGGTTGTACAAAAAAACAGGTAATGGGAATGTACTTTATATGTTCTTTTATTATTCCCTCAACCAAAGGGTGTTGATCTAATGCATATACACATCCTCTACGCAGAAAAAGGCAGCCATGCCCTTGTAATGTGTGCAGTGTGTGGTTTTGCATTGTCTGTTTGAAAAATGCAAGGATGTCTCTGGAAAAGAAAGTTAAAGACAGCATATGTTGCTATACATTCTCTTCAGTTCTTTTTGTTGTCTTAACTGTCTCAACGTCTTTTCTAAATTTGGGGTTGTAAACTGGTAACTCCACAATGTTGTTTTGATTTCAACATATTTTTATCAGTAGATGCCTATCAAAATTAAGATGAGATAACTTTTACTGCCACTACTTTCAGTACTTATGTTCCACATGCCACTGAAATGAGTAAAAAAATGAACTAGAAATTAGTTTTATGTTCTGTTTGCGCTAGGTCTTGTTTTTGAATGTGAAGTTAAAAAAATCCACAGGAATCATGCATTAGTACTGTTTAGTGTGACAGGTCTCACAATTTTGATTCAAGGAATCAGTAACCCGGCAATGGTAGTGGTATTGACAAGATGCAAGTTTGTGTGTGCGTACCTGTATATGAAGTATGTTGTTATCAACCCATTGGGCTTGTGTGGGGGACTCCAGCGCATTTCAATAACTGCTGCCCGAAGAGCTTGAAGTTCAGGGGGACCCTGAGCCTTGGGCGCCGCTTCAGATGTCTGGGCAGTAACGCTCTCACCTACACCACAACCATCTACACACAAGCACATATGCAAGAAACATTAATTCCAAATAACAGCACAATATCTGCTGTACAAACACAATAAAATAAATAAATGGCATAAAACTGATAATAGTAACACTCCTGTGTTAATACTGCTACAAACGTATATTATTCACTTTACTGCAAGCTCCATCAGATATAAGTGGACTTTACCACTAATTAACTAAATTAATCACACTGATCTACAAATATTTTCTGTTTCAGAAATAAAATACTGATGTGCTGAATTAAAATATAATAAGGATAACTGTTATTTGGGTCTAGTTACACTGTTTATAAATAACGGTTTGTTAATATAAAAATGCACCTGTACCAAATGATTTAGAGGAAACTCAAATGTATTTACATGTACTTTACTGAATCATTAATGAATCATCAGGCACAAAAATTAACCAACATACGTAGGAAAGATGTCCTCAGTAACTAACTTCGAATTATTTAAGCCTCTCTTGTATTTAAGCATTAGGCTGAATAGCATTAAGCTGCTAGCATTGACATGTTTTATTTACCCTGATATCTTTTTTTCCACAGTTACAATTTACTGGTGAAATCGGTCACCATGATCGTCACTGACAATGAAAATAAGTATAGATGAGAGTGCAATAAATTATTTTTGGACATGTTACAGCCAAGTTCTTTATATGCCTAAAAGAGATTTTCTACCAACTCTTCACAGTTGTCTGCCCTGGTGTTTCCAAGGAGACTGGTACAACTATCTGGAATGTTGTCCAGTCTTTACCTTGCCATGCAGCAAACATTGAACTCCTCATCTTGCAGAAGCACACAAATCTGAGGACCAATGAAGACTCCTTCCTTTATATTTGCCTTCATGAAGTTCTTCATTAAACTCAACTTGATATGCAATCAATTTCAACAAATGCTAAATAAAGAACAGTTTTGTCCCTGGCTTCAGTGAATGTCTGAGTGGCCAGTTTCTTTTCTTGTAGTTTCTTGCTCAACTGTTCCATTCACATAGGAAACAGTAAAACAGTAAAACTGGAGACCAAGCAAGAAGGCAACCACCTTTCACCGACTAGGTCAAACTGTATGGATGGGTGACTGATAAACTGGCTGGGTGACTGATAAAGGGACGTATATAGAGTTGCATGATGTAAGTTTAATTAGGATTGCATCATCTAGCTATTATTGATCATTCAGAAATAATGCAATACTGATGATGTAATCTTTGTCTAGAGTTGTATCAATGGCTGTAAGTTATATCTACGCACCTTTGTATCATAAAAATTAATGTAAACAAAATTTAAACATCATTTTCCTTTTCAGCACCTTAAAGTTAATTCAATTAAACTCTGGATGTATGAACCAATTTGGCCATAGACTAGTGTTATTAATGATACAGGACTACATCGAGCAGCTCCTACCTGGTTGACAGGCCTGGACTCTTATATTGTAGGTGGTGTAAGGGTCAAGTCCATCCAGCAGCAGGAATAGATGTTTGCCTGCTGGCCGGAACAAGGGTCGCTCCGTATAAGCATTAAGTAGTACAATATAGTCTAGCGGAAGACTTGTGTTATACACACCTAAAAGGGGTACAAAGAAAATGGTGTTAAAAAGGGTTGCATACCTAAAAGACTTTGATCCATTCATTTATTTTCATACTCGCTTAATCTAACTGTAAAGTAAATTTGAATCACCAATAATTTTGATTTTCTTGAACAGTTTCGATTCTTCAATTTGCTAAATAATATAGTATTATGGTAAATAAAGAGAATAAATGACTATGTTAAATAACTGACTGTGACATTGGTAAGGTATTTAATAAACTAACGTTCCTTACTAACTAATTGTGTTTTTATAGTTTATTTATTTTAGTCTTCATGTGTTTCTGTTTAGACTTTAAAATATAGGCCTGAAATGTATTTGAGGCTTGTTGTAATACTGATGTTAATTTACATTTACAGCATTTAGCAGACACCCTTATCCAGAGCGACTTACAACTCATACAGTCTTACAATTCAAATAATGGTGGGTTAAGGGTCTAGCTTAAGGACCCAACCGTGGCAGCGGTGGGATTTGATCCCAGGACCATCAGGTTCATTCAGGTCCAGAGTCCAGTATCTTAACCGCTAGGTATACCATTTTAATTGTTTCACATTTGTGTTTGATTTGTTTATTTTAAATTTAATTGAAATGCATTAATAACCTTGAGGTTGGATTGCTGTAGCACTCTACCGAATGGATGCTCTATTAAATCCATAGATAAATTTAAATTAATTCTGAATGAAGCAGCTTCTGGCATCAGCTCTGGTCCTCACTATGACCTGTTCTACCAGCACCAGTTCCAGTATCTTATCAAGAGGTTAGATAAGACATTACCTCCTTTTGTTCAATAAGAATGGCACTAAAACTATTACATGCTAGATGAAGAAAACCTTCAGTGACTCTCTGAAATTACATATTCTCATTTTATTCTGTTCTGTATAACTATCTCTCTTATTTATTATATATTTATTCATTTTTCCAGAAAATATTTTATGCTTATTATATTTTAATTATTCTATGTAGCTGCTGTGCATTAAAACTTTTTGCATACAAATATTAATAAGGTAATTTATTTTAACTCACATTTTATACATATAACAGCTAGGCTGCCGACAAGGTCCCAAAACATGCATTGACTAAATAGTCAAGAATGACAAACCACATCCAACAGGATTAACTGTGGACGCAAGAGGAAGCTGTCTGAAAGGTATGTTCGAGTGCTAACCCGGATTGTATCCAAAAAACATAAAACCATTGCTGCCCAATTCATGGCAGAATTAAATGTGCACCTCAACTCTCCTGTTTCCACCAGATCTGTCCGTCGGGATCCACAGGGTCAATATACACGGCCGGGCTGCTATAGCCAAACCTTTGTCTAAAACCAGATGTTTCAGTTTCAATGTCTAACCCCTGTAGTTCTCTGGGGAGCTCCAATGTGTGGGGGCTTTTTAAGGGGGTAGATCCTCCCAAATCAGAACCTAGAACTGTTTGGTGTCAGATCACCTTTATCGATTGTAGGCCATTTATCTCTGAGTGAATCTCAAAACTTAGTCTTCTATGCTGTTTCCAAAATTGTCTGGTTCATACATAGGTCTGGGCATGCAGCATTAGTTCAGCAAGGTACTGGAACAATCCTCAGAGATTTTAGTCAGTACTGACATGATAGCACTGAGTAGTTGCTGCAGATTTGTCAGTTGCACAACCACAATCCACCAAATCCTAAAGGTGCTCTTCTGGACAAGTTTAAGAAGCCAGTTTCAAATGATTTGAGCTTTGTGATGTGCTGTGTGGAAGATAGTGTACTGTGGTCATGAAGGGATGGACATGGTCAGCAACAATACTCGTTGTAGGTTGTGGGACTCAAACCTTGCTCATTTAGAATTAACAAGACAAAAGTGCCCCAAGAAAATATCCCCAGCAGGCTGAACCATTGCATCTCCAGCAGGCTGTACCATTGAGTCTGCATACCTTGGTTGTAACAAGTAATTACAACTGTCTTTCTATCATCACAAACCAGTCAGGCTATTCTCATCTGGTCTCAGCCATCAACAAGGCAACTTCTCCCAGAGAACTGCCCTCACTGCAATAGTCTCTTTTTCAGACTACTCACTATAAATCCTAGAGATGGCTGTGTGTAAAAATCCCAGCAGATCAGCAGTGGTCTGTCAATGCATTGAGTTGCAGCCATGTGATTGGCTTATAAAATCTGGACTTATCACTCAATTCTAATGAAACATGAGAAATATCCTTACACAAACATCTAATAACACTTCAGTGCTGGGATAAAGTTGTTTTTGCTACTAGGCATGGATTGTCAGATACATTTAAGAGTTTTGTATGTGGGTAGTGGGGGCGCTACTTGGGCAAGGCTTGCATTCAACTCAGACTGCAGCTGTCTCCATGGCTACTGTTGTGAGAACTCCGTAGCAGCACTTCAGTGCATGCTTATCAGACCTGCTCTCTGGTGGAGTAATTATTTTAGGAACGAAACTCTCTCACACTCTCACTCTCTTTCTCTCATACACACACACACACACACACACACGCACACGCACACATACATGCATGTATACACACACATACACACGCGTATACAAAGACACACACACACATACATGCATGTATACACACACATATATACAAACACACGTACACACACGTACACACACACACACACACACAAACGTACACACACAAACACGCACACAAACGCACACACACAAACACGCACACACACAAACACGCACGCACAAACACACACGCACAAACACACACGCACAAACACACACGCACAAAGACAAACACACTCGTATCCTTGCTTGCATACACATGCTTAGACACATGATTCCATTTCTTTGGAAGCAACCATGGCAAACTATTTTAATAGAAACAATTGTAACACACTTTTGCCCCTCTACAAACACTGATGAACATTATGCTTGTAAATGCAACACAAAACTCTGCAAGTGTACTGCTTTAAACAAATACGGCTCGGTACATGCCTAAACAAAAGTTCGTGTAAGGACGAGAAGCTTCGCGGCACAACATGACAAAGCTTCTTTTCAAGAGAGAAAATCTGCTACAATGCACTAAATCTCCTAATGCAGGGGGGCCCGGCACCATGCATTATTCATGCAGTGTACGAGTCCGGGTCGCTGCCAAAACTCAAGTGGCTGCTACTGAGCACTCCAGACAGCCAGTGGTGTATGCCGGCGCTGTGATTATCGGAGCGGTCAGAGTGGTTTCGGGGTCGCAGGTTATTCACTGGGGGAAAACGAGAGGCACTGCAGTCCTTGGTGCTTCAATTAACCCACTACTGAGAAGCGATGCCTCCTTATTAGGGAGCAGGGCTAATTGTCTCCTGCCTGGTGAACAAAACGAGCAGTTGAGAGTGGGAGAGTTCAGCTAATGCCCCTGGAGGAGGCTCTGTATACAGTACTTTAGCCTCAAGTACTGTGTATTTTTGTACAGCAGAAAAAAAAGAGCGAGCTCTTACAGTGTAGCCTCGCAGAGCCAGATGTGATCTCGAGAAGGTGAATGAGAATGCGTCCAGGAAAAGGAACATTAAAATGAATGGAGACAAAGATTTATTACTGAGAGAACAACGCCTTGTGAAGGCAGAGCTCACAGAGGGTGGTCATTTATAAGAGGATATTACTCAATCAGAGTCTGTCAGTATTGTCGATCGATGACACGCACAACAAGCTTGTTTTAACAATGGGTGGGACAATGGATGAAAGCAGACAACGTCACCAAATAAGATACTGGTTAACCACAGGAGTGTACCAAATGTGTAGACAACACATAATGATGAGAATCTTTAGCTAAATCAAGGGTGTGCTATAATCGACAAAAACTTATATCTTAATATTTTCTGGAATTGTGTCGATAAGATAAGACGATATCTTGGGTCTAAAATATTTTAAAACGGTTAAAACCCATCTCTCAACCGCCTGAACTGGCACCATGTCTTTTGCAATGTCATTGATGACAGCATTTCCTATGCTTTGCCATCTGAAGCTTTTATTGTCATAATGCCCCCTTTTTCCAGAATGATTCTGCTATAAGGATTGTTGAGTGTGTTTTTATACTGGTGTCTTTGTTGGTTTTAGGCAGCTGTGGACAGCCGACTCCTGAAATTTGTCATAATTTTTTAATTTGAGCTGTCTTGAATGGCAACCGATTTCAGACTTCCATCTTTTCAAAGCCAAACCTCCTTTAACGACATAGACTTTGAGGCTGGTGGTGTCTGTATTTTGTCTCCTGACTCTTTGTTCACTCATTTTTAACTTCAGTCATGAGCTTTTAGGCAGAATGCTAGTTTGATCAGTGCACATGCACAGAAGTATATCCAGCCAGGTAACATGACACAGTGAATATATTAACTCTTCAGCTGTGTTTTGACTATGCCACAAGTGAGTGGCATACACGATAATTAAACAGTTATCATAGATGTTACATATCACTCCCCTTAGCTAAATGACTAAATGCTAGGCAGTGCAAGACCTTAAATTGACATATATTAAATCTAGAAAAAAGTACTAAAGACATGCTGTTTTCCAGATTAGCCTGATGTATCAATTAACAACAACGGAGCTAAAGCAGAAAGCTCACTGAATGTAATATCATGTAAAAAGAACTCCACAAAGAGGACAGCTAGAACTCAATCATGTAGAAATACCTGACAATTCCTCAATTCAATACTGAACCAATATCAGATTCCTCAGTGCTAATAAAATCCTCACTGCTCTTTATAACCTCAAACCATGGACAACAGATGAACCAGATGATGGTTAGAGCAACATGATCATATAACACATCTGAAAGCAACCCTAAACCCATAAGGGTCCATAGGTCCAAAGGTCCATAAAAAAGAGCAAGAAACTTCCTGGAGCAATGTGGCTGCAGGAAGTCCACTGGAAGTAGCAGCACTTCAAACACTCTTAGTATTCTCTTTCCCCCCGTGGGAAGTCATTATTGAGTTAGCACTGCAGAGACTTGTATATTTTCCCCCAGTCTCTCTCCCATTCATCCAGTCACTGTTTGGTTATAGTGCAAAACAAATTATCCTTTTTTTTATTTGGGGGTGGGGTGGGGTCGGGGGTGAAACATGAATATAACTCATTCACTAGCGACTGTACTACTGTGGCTCATCGTAATTAAATGACAAGACCTGACTATCAGTGTTGAAAGACAAAGAGAGAGGGGGAGAAAATAAAATGTAGCACATCATGACAAAAGCACAATAGAGACAGTCTGTGAAAACTGCAAATAACTTGATGTCAGGGGACTGAATTTAGTTTATTCTAAAATGTCCAGACCACTTCATTATAATCCTCTAGATGTACAAATGAAACACACCTGAGCATAAAAACACCACAAACCACCATTAAAAAGACCTAATCTGCTTGGAAGCCATTAAAAAAGATTTACAAGTATGTAACATATGTTAAACACTAGGGTTCTAACATTAAGTGCTAAAAAACAGTACGTGTTGATTTTTTGCCAAAATGGCTGTTAGATATAAACCACTAAAATGATTCTCAAAAACACAACATTTAGTGTTATGGCCTACATATATACACTCCCCATTTTGTAATGATAACGACTTGCGCCATTTCAATTTTATGATCTGATTTATCTTTCTCTTTTAGTTTCTCATTATGAAACTTTTAAAAAAGTTTTTATTTTGATTGTTCCCCAGGCAAGCGGTACGTAGTATGATACTCAGTCACATTCTCTCAGCAGGAACTCAGCAGTTTGTGATGCAAGGAGTCACGTGGTGAGAGTGATGAGCGCTGACAAATGTCAATCGGTCTCATAACTGATTCCGTTCGAGTCACATTTACATTTGCACAGTGCACAACAGCAGTACAATCACATCCACACACAAACAGCACAGTGCTCCGGGTATAACGAGATTTAAATTCAGCTCAGCCACTCGCCAGTTTGTTTATGAGATTGCTGCTGATTTTGGTTGTGTTTTGAGTGCTACTAATCAGTCTCTCCCTATATAATGCATTACATTACATTAGGAGGAAATAAGTACACTAATATTGGAGTACTGATCTATTTTGAACACATCTTCACTTACTCCTCGTGTGCTGCTTGCAATACAATACATGCAGTACAAAAATAAGCCATGGAGTAGCAACAAATTTAATAAGACATTTAAAACTGCATCACCCCACTGAATATGTGGAACTTGACAAAGCTAACAAAGGCACAGAAGTTCAAGCTAATTTTTTAAAAAGTTCAAGTATCTGTCTGTTGACTTAATATAGACAGAAAGAAAACCAGAATCAGACAAATTTGGAATAGGTTAATCATACTACAAGACATTAGCCAGTAAAAGTGCACTAACAATACATTACTAGTACTGGCATGGAGTTTCTACCCTTCGCTGGTACAACAGCCTTCACTCTTGTGAGAAACTTTTCCAGAAAAATGTGGAACATCACTTTGAGGTAAAGCATTGATGTTGGACAATAAGCCCTGACTTGCATATGCTGTTTCACTTAATCCCAGAGGTATCTGATGCAGTTAAAGCCAAGGCTCCATGCAAGTCTGCCATCAAAGTTGGTAAACCAATCCTGTACGGAATTCGTTTTTGGAAAGAAAGTTGTTGAACTGACTTGTTGAGGAGGTGGAAACCTATAAAAATTTTATACTAAGAGCAACTAAGTCTTAAGTATAAGCCATTCTGTTGCCACTGATGATTAGTATGCTAATTAGAGGTTCCACAAATGTTTGGCCATATAGTGTACACGATTCTTGAAACCCTAGTCCAGAAACCCTACCAGTAATATGTTCTGGATGTTTCAGTCTCCAAACAAACACTGCAAACCATTCAGAAATGCTGAATATGCACTGCTCTTTATGTATAAGAACAGAGCTCCTAAAATGGGATTGGTTGAGTGCTCATTTAAAACAAACACTGCTTCTGACCACTTCCAAAAAGCTGAACATCTGCATCTTAAAGTGCATGATGTTAATCACTGGAGGGTCGAATACTTTGAAACTCATTTAAAAAAATAACAACATCAATCAAGCTTTTTGTAAAAAAAAAAAAAATGCTTGAGTTTTTTGTCAGAATATAATAAGTAAATACAAGTTTCTTGAACAAAAAGTATCTCCATTCTTCTTCTAAACAATGAGCTTTGAACTTTTTCAAGAAAAAAAGGCCCTGTCCTTATAATATTTGGTGAACAAGCCTGCAACTTTTATTTTCCCTTTGCCAGCTGTCTCCTGTGAATCATTTCGCTATCTCTGCAAGCTGAACATGCTTTTAAACAACACATCTGATGCAGGCTCACACAGGGAAAACATTTCCCCACAAAACAATAACATGGCCTCCACAGATCTTTTTATTCAGAAGCCCATCTGTAGCCAATTTCCTAGTAAAACTAGACGCACTTGAAGCGCCTACACTTATGATGTTTTCAGCTTACTTTTCTAGACTGCTCCTGAAGTGTTTTATATTTATCTTTTCCCTTTAACACAGGTAACACAATTTCCCAGTATTCTATTTGATACTGGGCAGACTGAGTGCTTTAGCAAAGGTCTAACCGGGACGGCCCCTGGGAGCGACACCATTGAAGACCCTGTTAAACTACTGCAGTGTAGCTTCTGTCCAGTGAGAGCAATGCTTGGCTTGTCACCAGAGGTCAGACAATGTGCCATTTCTTTTTTCTAAATGAAAGGGCCTGCTTAACACCCTGAAGTCGACCTCCTACAGATTGCCTGTCTAAAACCAATTGATCCAATTCATTGCAAGGCAAGGGACATGACGTGGATGAGACAGGTCTTGTTTAAGCACGCTATAAACAAAGCTTAGCTTATCCAGATGAGTGAAACGGCATAGGGGAAATGCATGCTGAGGCCAATCTAACAGTCTGAATAAAGGATAAAGATGAGCAGTGAGAAAGAAATGAAGTGCTGTCTGAAGCCTTGGCACCAGCCTGTTAAAGCCATGCTGAAATAAATAGCACAGTGTAAGCACTGTGCCTGTTCTTGGGTGAGCCTTCATTCAAGAAAATCCATAGCCGGACTTACTTTAATACCAAAGTCAAAGTGAAAAAGATAACAAATCAAACTGAGTCAAGCGGAACATACCATTAGCTTAGACACACGAATACACACAATCCAGGTGGGACATAGCAGTCTCGGCTGTTTTTGCTTCCTCAATATGCCCGTGGATATGCCCATGTTTTATGCAATAACATAACAGAGAAGTTAACAAAGGAAACGGGGGGTGGGTGCATTGTGTTCCTCACCACTGGGTCTTGTCATTAGACAGTGTAAAAGTGCTTCCCCCCACTGCTTTATAAAAAAGACTTTCTGAGGCTACATTTGGGTAGTGTACCTCTTGGTGAGAGAAACATGAGGTGTCATAATTGAAAACATCTGCCGGTCGACAAACTGAAAAAAGCAGAATTTCCATATTGACCAACTGCCCGCAATCTACGCTGTTCTGACCTAACTGTTAGGAGCTGTTGGAAGCAGTGGTTCCGTGAGGGCGCACACAAATGGTTGATCTAGACGACACAGGCAGATATTTTAAAGGATTTTTTCATCTGCCGACAAGCACGAGCAGCTCCCACAGTTTTGTTGTCCACCATCCATACACAGGTGCCACCTTCACTACACACCCCTGTCGCTGCCTGGACCTTAGCTGAAGAAATTTGTAGTCATGGTGCTCATTACATGTCCTTCCATTAAAAGCCAGTCACAGTCACCTTCATTTGCAGTTGTGTCCTGAATGAAAAACCTTTACTGTTATGGACTATATCATTGTTAGTGCCGAATTCAGGTTCTCGCTAGGATCCGATGACAGTCGAGATTGAGTATACTTGTGCTTCAATCCTGCCTTTGTTGTACACACAAAGCTCAAGGATTTCCCAGAAATGTCTCCGGCAGATTACTTCGTGGTCTGGCAGGTCGACAAAATTTGTGGAGGATCTACTGGCCTAGCTGTGGGGAAATGTGTAGATTTCATAGAGGCATGTCTAGCAGCAAACGAACTCTCAAGAGGTACACTACTCAAAAGTAGCCTCTGATCGCAGCAATCCAACCAACTGCTAAATCCAACTAAATGCTCGAACATTGGCAGTTCGCGCTGAGGAAAGGTTACCAATACACATTCTTATTTTGGCCTCTCTTCCTCCTCTTAGAGTTAAAGTTTAATTATAGCATTGATGGTACTCGAAACAAGTTTAACGCCAAACACGTTTGCTTATCAGTTGCCATCATGGTGAGTGAAAGCAGGCACTCAGAAAACCTGTCACTCAAAAGGCCACTCCAGTCAATTTGTCCTGTTTCTGATGGAAGTTCAAATCAAACTAACGCCTTTACAAGGTCATAAAAATCAGGTTGATTTTTTAGCAGGAGATGGGGTTAGAGATGCAGTTCTACTCTGACAGCATAGACAGCTGTTGAATCTAAAATGTCACAAGTCAGCCAGCAAGCAAGCACTCATTAATCTTGTCGTCTATTGCGAGTGGCTGATTGTGCCCGAGTGGTGAGGACAGACTTGGGAGCCTTCACAGAACAGGAAAGGATCTGATAACAGCACTGACAGAAGCATCTAACATAGAAAATTCCCTGAGCTGGGCTGAGGAATCACTCTCTAAAGATCCCACAGCGGTGAGAGCAACATAGAGTTTAAATAATCTGTCATCAGATCCCACCAGACGTTGAAAAGACTGCCACAACAAACAGAGCACGATCTAGATGAGCTGCCTGTTCAAACCAGGATGGTAAGGACTTAAAGAAAATGCCTGTGATTTGAAAAGAAGTAACAACATATCCTTTTCTTATTTTGCATGCCAAGTGAGGTACACATTTAAAATCCTTCCACAGAAGAACAAAAAGATGTTAGCTGAAAATCGATTTTCAACTTCATGAAGCACAGAAAGAAGAAAGGAAGAAAGAAGCGGAGTCTATTTTACTTCATCATATGCCTTCAGGCACGCCTGAACGAAGAACCTGAGGGCTTGTGGGTAAAGTATCTAGCATAAAGATATCAGACTAACAAAAAAGATCTATGTTTACTGAACTCTGGAGGAAAGGAAAGAAGTACAACATGCTTTATTAAAAAAAAAAAGTTTTGACTAAATACATAAGACTTAAGGATAAGCTTAAGGTTGATGGTGTTTTAGGTCACATTTATGGAAAATTACAGAAAATTCTCCAAGTTCATCACTGTACTTTCATTGTAAAATTATAGTATGTCACTCTCAATTTAATTGGGTTACATGTTTTTAACCATGCCTAAATATAACTATTTTAAATATTCTTAAGTATGCTGTGAATATACTACTGCATATGTAATTTAAGACATGATCCATATTTAGGTTTAATTAAATTTCATCAAGTGGTGCGATTATGGCATTATATTTGTACTTTGAGTATATTAAACATGCAGCACAAATAAAAGTATATACTTATGCCTAAGCAATAATACAGTCAGTTATTTAAGTTCATGGGCTACTTTGCTGCACACAAGAGACATTTTCTTAAACATTTCAGATTTCATTTACATTTACAGTATTTAGCAGACGCCCTTATCCAGAGCGACTTACAACTGATATACTCTTACCATTCAAGCAGTTGTGAGTTAAGGGCCTTGCTCAAGGGCCCAACTGTGGCAGCTTGGCAGAGGTGGGATTTGAACCCTGGACATTCTGGTCCAGTGTCTAGCACCTTAACCGCTAGGCCACCACGGCCCTTTCATGTTCACAATCTACTTGAATCACATACAAATGTTAATTAAGTAAAACGAATAAAAATAATGTAAAAACCTAAAACCTTCTTGGGTCCCAAAAGCCAGTTTTCTAACTAAACTGTGTAAATAAAGTAAGTATCTAATTTAAACAAACCACTCATAAGCAGTTACATCTGCTGAAATAAAATTACTATTCACAATCCCATCTGATTACAAACATTAAAGCGATTTTAGTGCAAGATCTTCTGTTAGTTATTATAAAATCCATTGAAAATCCATTGTACAACATACTGAGTCAAACCTATAATACTAAATACTAATATAAATGTATAGTACTTTTAGCCAATAGTGAGATATGGACTAAAATGTGTTCTTAAGACATACTACTTAATACACAATTAATAGATTTTCTTCATTACAGCCGTGTAGATGTACAAGGTGGGTGAGGTACACCCATCATAAAAAGGCAAGGCTGTGATAGATTGTAGCAGTTTAAACTTAAAATCTTACATCATGGCAAGATGAAGAACAGCGACAAGATACAAGGTAATTAACCTGCATGGTTAATTTCTCCCAAGTTGAGATTTTGCAGCAGACCACAGGCAAGGCTGAAGACAAGAAACACAGTGCCTTAAGCTTACTTCTCTTTGAAATCAGATGTCCAGCACCAATCTGGCTCAGTATTACTAAGACTCTTTGGAATGCCAATCTACATACTGGATAAGTCTTGTCAAAAGTCATCTTCATGGAAGAGTTGTGACCAAAAAGCCAAAGCTCAGAGGATGAAACACATCGACTATTGACTATGCACAAACAATAATGAGTGGGGGTACAATACAATGGCAGCATGTGCCCTGTACTGAGATTATTGGCTCTAACAGAAGGAAAATCATTTGATGAAGGGTTGGAAAGTGCTACTTGGATCAGTGTATGTATTCAGCAGTAAAGCAGGGTGGAGATTCCCTGAAGGTTTGGGGCTGTATTTCTGCAAATGGAGATGGTGATTTGCTCAAAATGAATCGCCCTATCACTTCTTAGAAGCACAAGCAGATTCATATCCAAAATAGAGTTCCACTATGGAGGTACCCGATTTGTACCAAATCCATTCTCTAGCATGACAATGGTCCCAAACACACAGACATAAAGAACTATATACAAGAAAAGCAGAATGAGGAGTCCTACAGAGCCAAGTTCTCAACATCATTTAGTGAGTCTAGGATTACATGACAGAAGCAAGTGAGCAGCCAAAATCTTCAGAAGAAATGTGACAGTTTCTTCAAATGGCCTCAAGAGACCAACTGAATACTTTCAAAAACTGCATGCATGTATACAAAGGGGGATTGATGCTGTTTTAAAAGAGAAGTGTAGTCATCTCAAACAGTGATCTTAATTTTAGAAAAATAAATATGCTGTTTCCTACTGACAATCACAAATACGGTAAGAGTTCGAAGCCTAAAACCGTTGCTCAGTTAAAACAATATTTTAGTGTAACTCTTGTATTGCGTGTTGAGTCCAGATTACTTAAATTGTGCTTTATCTGCATTACTAATACAGTTGATTCTGGATAATTGGACCACATCGTGACGCGATCGTTTTGGTCCTAATAACCGGCTGGTCCGATTAAACAAACATGCCCTATGTTACAAGACGGGACGTGCTATGTAACATATTAAATGTTTATTAAACCGTTATTGTGCTAGCGAATAACATTACAGGTATATAATAGGATTTGGTTCGGTCTTTTAGGATTTGGTCAGAATAAGCGGCTTGTCCCATTAACCGGTGGTCCAATAACCGGAATCGACTGTAATTGCTTTTAAACACACTTTACAAATGCAGTATGTAAACAAGTATAAAACAGCACACGCACACACACGCACGCACGCAGCAATTGTATATAAAGCATGATAAACATTATATGTGAATGCTTTTAAAGCATAAAAAGTATACATTTGTAGAATACAAGCATATTTAAATTAAGTACATGCATTTACTAGCACACTGACAACTTAGTGAAAGTTCAGTATATTTTATCAATCAATCAGGTGAATTTATGCTGCTAAAGCGTAACTGATGTATAATAATTTCTATTCCATTGTATTTTGATTTTCTTAAGGCTCAGGGACAGATACATTTCCACTCGCTCTGAAATAGTGGCAGAAATGAGTCAACTGGCAGACGTTTAAATACTGTTTATACAACGTCTGAAGAAAACAAGACCAACTGATGGATTTTTCCACAACTGCACATTCAATCTTGAAAACTCCAAAAGTGGGACACATTGTACTTTTTGCCTTGAATGGTGCATGAATTCTGGCTAATGTGACGTATGGTCCCCTCATCAAAACTGGATCAAAAAGCAGTTACAAAAATGTTAAATGTGTGTAATGCACCATTTGACAGCCAAAGGGCATGTATCCACAAACAGGGATTCCTGTACCACCGTGGCTTGGCTGAGCATAAATCAGGAATCACATTCAGCCATGTGGTAAAACAAAGCAGCTGTGGGTCTGTGGGACTGGTTTGGAGTGATTCATGTCGACCTATTGGATAATAAGAACATTCAGCTCTTTTTGCACTGCTGCCAGGTTTGTTTCCGGCAACAACACCTCTTGATTGTTTACTCTGAAAGACTTTTTTTCCTCGGGTAGGTTTCATTTCAGTTTACGTACCTTTTCTAGGAGTGTCAGAATGAGTGTAACGGGAGTTAAAAGGCATGTCTCTACAGTATCATGACATATGGACTGTTCGAAACACATGCAGGTAGTGTAATTCCAGGAATTCTCTATAGGACATAAGACGCGTGTTGCCAACTTCATAACCTCAAGTTCTTTAAATGTGAAGCATTCATAGACCAATACTATTATTTACTTTTATTTATTATTAATTATTATAATTATTATTATTTATGATTATTATTTATATTTATTTTTATTTAAGTGTCTCCTCAGAAAAAATCTGAAAGTTACTAAAACCCTAAAACAGACAGTTGGGATGGAAAAAAAGACAAAAAAACCCACACATGTTCCTTACATTTACTGACTTTTATTTAATTGGAAACGGTATGAATCTGAGATTTTTTCTGGTCAGCTTTATTTCATTTGTAAATAAACATCCATTTCTGAACTTCAGGTCTGCAATACATTCCAAAAAAAAGTTGGGATGTGGGCAATTTAGAGCTAGTCAATAAAAATAATTAATAATGATTTCAAACAAACGGAAGTCGATGTTGCATCTGGACATTGTTAACATGAGGCTTCTTTTTTGCACAGTAAAGTTTTAAGTGGCAACTGTAAATATAACACTATATTGTAGTGCTTGATAAAGATTGGCTAAAGTAATCTCTTGCCCATGTGGTTATATCAGCTCCTGCTGAAAGATGTTTTTTTATGCAGTGCTGTCTGAGGGAATGGAGATGACATATCTTCAGTGTAAGCTTGGCGTCCTTGCCCTTTACGCACTGAAATTCATCAGATTCCTTGAATCTTTTAATGACATTATGCACTGGAGAGAGAGAAATAAAACCAGTGTTTGCTGCAGAAAGGTAGCAAATTAAATAATGTGATCCTTCAGAAAAACTGAGTTGGACACTCATGCTTATAAGTCATGCTCTACCACATCCTTTTGTTTCTTCTGCTTGTTTATACAGTGTGTGGTACAGAAGTTTACATTTCTGTGCTTAATTGAAACTGATCACACATCAAAACACGTTACATTTTTTTCCTATACCGAAAATATTAAAAAAGTATGTATATTTTATTAAAATCTCAGTTTACAGTTGCTTTATAGAGCCTGTGACAGATTTTAACTAAAAACTTTGGTACTTGCATCAACAAGATAAAAAAAATACAAATTGATGGTTTAAGGGAGGCAGAGGCTACATCAGTGTCACTTCACAACAAATTCATTAATAATGTAATAACTGCTGCTAACAACCATATGGAGAAGAAATGGCATTTCCATTCCACAATAATGAAATTTTGTACATGCATATATTTTATACTCAAAAGGAATGCTCGTGATTTTTCAGGTGATTATATTTTGCATATTCATCAAACATGGAATTTTTTAAATATACTGCTCACAAAACTTAGGAGAGATTTCAAAATGAAATATCCCCCAATAAAATATCCCCTTATTTTTGTGAGCAGTGTATAAAAATATAATGACACAAAACAGTATAAAGGAAATGTGCTCATTTCCTCCCTTGCTGTTTCTGCTCTCATATTACTTTAATCTAAAGCACCTCTCATTTACTGGTAAGAATTACTAGTAAGTGCTTCAAAACACAAATACCCCCAAGAGGTTATTGACTAAACCCTATATAAAGCCACAGCCTATTGCCTCAAACCCACATAATCCCCCACAGCCAAATACAAGTCAAGTTTCCCTTGCTCATGAATTTCCACCACTAATAAATTCATTCACAAAATAAATGTATAAATTCACGAATTCTCAAAATCACTCATAAATGCTGCTACATAAAAAACTGGATCTGAAACTTCAAAACCTAAACAAAAAAATACCCAACAACCCTAAATACCACAAGGGTGCAGGAACTCCCTCCATCACTTCGTCACCAAGAGACGATGTGACTCCTAGGACCTCCCACTGAGGACTGTTTTTCAAATCTATTTTGTTTTAAAATTTATTTTGTTACTTAGTTTGTTACCAACTTAAATATTAATATTGATTTAAATTGTATTAAGTACGTAATCTTACTATTACTATAATACACTTTTAGGTATTTACCTAATTAACATCTAAGCCACCCATGGAGGATGGGTCCCTTTTTGAGTCTTAGTCACTGTCGCCCTAGGCTTGCTCAACTTGGGATTGGCCTTTTAAGATAATATAATATCATAAAGCTGCTTTGAGACGATGCTCCATTGTAAAAAGCGCTATATAAATAAATTTTGATTGATTGATTGACCACAAATGCCTTTCTTGTCCAAAACGAAGACTTTTTCTTATCATTATTTTGTGATGGTTTCTTTGAGATACCTATAATCCAATCTGTTGTAGGAGTGTCAGGTCACACAGTTTTTTAAATATGAGCCAAAAGTGCTTTTCAATAGTTCTATTTAGCTGCCTACTAATGATTATAGGAGACAAAATCTCTAAACTGGACCTCTGGGACAAGCAGATTACGTGCCTGGGCTCAGTTTTTCACCTTTGCCCAATGAGCATGTAACTTAATAGGCTGCTGATATTGCAATCAATAATGTTTACCACCTGTCCATCAACCTGTGAAAAACTATCGGTCTACTGAACAAAACCTCACATTTAATGTGTGTGCTTATATTTTAAATGTCACAAACTCCAACTACTTTCTATTACTACCTCATTCTATTTCATGGTAGTAGACCCGCATCGAACCCCCACAGATCCTCCAAAACCCTACATTCTTGTCCTTGTAAGTAAAAACAGCAATATTTACCAAATATTTAAAATTACAGTTAAGACAAAAAGGTTAAGCTTAGGCAAAATATATCCAATCTCAGTTTTACAACTAGTCTTATGTTACATTACCTGTCTTAGGTTGATTAGGGTATATACTGGGGTATGACAGATTTCTTTCAGGTTTTATACTGCTTACAAAAGTTAAACATAAACATAATTACATATCTTCTCATTTTTGTGAGCAGTGTATTTACTACAGTTGTGGACAAAATATTTAAGAATGGCACAAATATTGGTTTACACAAAGTTTGCTGCCTCAGATTTTTAAAACCTTTTCTCAGATGTTTACATGGTATAATGAAGTACAATTTTACGAATTCCATATGTTTTCATCTTTTTATTGACAAATACATCTAGTTTAAACAGACTTAATATTTACCTTTCACATTTCACCATGCTAAATATCAGCTTTGGGGCTAAATCCTGAATGATGGCAACCCATTATTGCCTAATCAGAGCTTGGAGCTGTTCATAGTTTCTTTATATGTTTACCCTCATCATTTTGAATATTTGTCACAGGTTCTCATTTTGATTGGGATCTGGGCTGTTTCCTGGCCATGGATTTTAATGTATTTTTTTTTTATTTTTCACATGGTGCACCATGATATTCAAATTGCTCCTGGATCGTTAAAAGACATTGCTCTAGGAGGAACTTTTGATCACATTTCTTATGCATGGCAGTGTTCTTAGGCAAAATAATAAGCGACCCCACTCCCCTGGATTAAAAGCAAACCCACACATGAACGGTCAGGATGCTTCACTGTTGGCTTGACACAGGACTCGTAATAGTGCTCACCTTTTTTTCTGCAGACATACATTTTCCCAGATGTCCCAAACAGCCTGAAGGGGGATTCATCAGAGAAAATAACTTTAAACCAGTCCTCTGTGGTCCAATCTCTTTACTTCCTGCAACATGTCAGTCTGTCCTTGATGTTTTTATTACAGAGAAGTGGCTTCTTTGCTGCCCTTCTTGACACCAAGCCATCCTCCTCTTCTAATCAGAGTGACTTAGTGCTTTCGGCTGTCCTATCCTCATTAACCTTTTCTCCTGAGCTATAAGGGTTTTGTAGGGCTGAACAGTCATTTTTGTGACATCACTAGAGTTAATACAAATTGCCACCATAAAACCCTGATGCAGCATACTTTGTGAAAACCAACATTTGTGCCATTCTCAAACCTTTGGCCACAACTGTACAGATATGTGTACAGGCGTTTAACAACATCATTACGTTCCGTGCAACAGGACGTTGACCTAAATAGATGTAGAATAAACATTGCCAGTCACAAAGGCTGTTTGTGTCACTGTAATGTAAATATAAAGGGAATTTTCACAAGAAAACTGTGTGCAAACTAAACTTGAAAACTCAAAAATGTGTCAGAGATACCACTGAAAACATGAGTGGAACTCCACCATCTATACATTATCCCTAACACCCAGGCATTTTTAATTTACGGAAATTCACAATAATTATGAAAAAATGCATTAAAAGTATTGTTACGTTTCATTGTAGGGGAAAGCTAAACTCTTAAGAGGATGGTTTGATGGACCTTTCTGTTCGGAGGAAGTCAAAAATGGGTAGACGGTATTACTAACAACACAAAGTAGGAGTCACATGAAATAAAGGTGTATTGTTTACAATAGCACAAGCACAAACACTATTTACAGCTTGTCACAATTAAGTAGCAGAATGTCATACACATTAACTAAGTTACAACAATGTCTAGTTTGAGCAAGCGAGCACATGACCGCTAAGGATTATAGCTTAGGATTATATGTCTCTTAAATTTGCTTAACTGTTTTAGTAATGTTTTATATTGTATGTAGATGTCTCTTTTTCTGATTTTATTCTTTCATGTACGGTGACCTTAAGAGTCCTGAAAGGCGGCCATAAATAAAATTTATTATTATTATTAAGGTCATTACACACACAGTCACACACACACACAGTCACACACACACACACAGTCACACACTCCTGCATTGACTGCTGTGGTGACCAGCTGTTTACATCTGCAACATCCAGAGTTAAGACTTTAGTATCCCATTACAATTTATTACAATTGTTTCTGATGATTGTTAATTGCTGCATAGCTGAATATTTATGACTGTTTATTTATTATATACTACACTAGGGTTTTGATGGGTCAAAAGTTTACATACACTTTTGTCTGTACTTATCACCAATGGCTTTTTAACTGCTTGAGTCAGACACTTATAGGAGCCTTCCACCTTCTACTTGCTTCACATCTGGAAAATTTGGAATGGTGTTCTTTGGATGAACACCTTAAAACAAAGCAATAATCGTAATGGTCAGATGTTTTAACGTCATTTGACCAAAATACATTTCTTCAAAAGGCTGAATCTTTGCCATGGTGATTATCCACAAACTTCAGTTTTTAGTCTCTATATACTGCCATTCTTTCTATATATAGAGGTACTTTTAACGTTTGCATGACATTTTAAAAAACAGGATGCAAACTCAAATGGACGTTGACCATACATTACATAAAGTTACATAGTTTAGTACTTGGCATAATGTGTTTTATTTTGAAGCAATAATATTAATTGTAACATAATAATAACAACACACAAACACAAAGTAATGTAGTGTATAATACAGTTATTTTTAGAGTTGTATCTTTTAAAACCTGAAATATTTGAAAATGTGATATATTTCTGCTTTAAAAATACAATTATCTTTTCTGTCAGCAGGTGCTACACAGGTTTGCTCGTACAAGTTGTCCTAGTTTTCTGTCATTAAGACATGAATAAGATGTATATACGAGAGATATTTATTTCCTCTTACAAGTCCTAAAACCTTGGCAGTTAATGCAAACAGACAACGGTGTAATGGCCGTTAAACAATGCATACCTGTAAATAATTTTGTAGAACATGTAGTATGAAGATCTTTACGGCAAGCACATTAACATGTATGTCGGACTAGCTGACCAATCATACAAATACTGTGATATTGTCTATAATTGTAAATACCACCATGTATGGTATTGTAAATACTAGGGCTGGCTCGATACCATGTTTTATGCCTGATACCGATATTGATACTGCAAACTTGAATACCTGGCGATACTCATATCAGACCAATATGCTGCTACCACCTCTTGAAACACTGGAGTTGCAAACTTTGCACTCGGCTGTTTCACTTTTATCATCCCTGAGTTTAAAATAACTTCACACAGCTGACATGATGACCACTCTGCTAGCTAACAATTTTAACACGAGTTCCAGCTATTGACACATCTCTGTTTATGGCATGTTGTATAATATTGTAGTAAAACATATACGTAATAGAAAAGATATCGAATTAAACTGTTTTTTCCCCCTTATCTGATCTCCGATCCAGTGATTTTGCTTCATTTCAGGCCGATACCGATACAGAATACCGGATCGGTACAGCCCTAGTAAATGACAATCCAAAAAAATGTATTTCTAAAGTATCAGAACATAAAATAAGAAGATTATATATTCACTGCATATGGGTAGCAGCCTTGGAACATCAGGTCTTTTTTTTTTTTACTGCTCCTTGATTTATGAGCACAACTATGCTTAAATGCTCGCCAGCGGAAATTGTAGCTCATTACTGAATTATGTGCTTCCTGGCTCACACTTTAAATACGCAAGTAAGTACAAATGTACTCAGAAGAGGATTCTGAGAGGTGTCATGATAATACTTTCATTCATGTTGAAACTGAACAGAGTATGTTGCCTGCATCCCATAAACGACGAATGAAGGTCTCAAAACACTAATGACCTCCAGAGCTCTTGATATCAACATGAGGAGACAAAGCAATGACATTTGAGGTTTTTAATTCATATAAACTGACACAGAAAACCACGGGTTTGATCAAATGCAAACTATTCAGATTGAAACATTTTCTCCTGCTTGTAGCACAAAGGAAAGCAACATATGCTGCTTGTATCACTTTCAACATTTAGCAGAGCTTCAACATTTGATGTAAAAGTTTATGCACCAAACAACAATGACAACAAAACCTGTTCCATAGCATATGGGAGAAATTGTCCTCATGGCTGACCTATGCAAATTAGCTTTAGACCAGTTCACATTATTCGTTTTCTGATTACTCTCTCTTCCAATTTTTTTTACCCCTAACTTCCTACACAGCCACATCAAAAGAAACTATGTGAACTTACTTAACCCGCTGGATCCAAATGCAATAGTCCGTTATGTAGAGGTCATTCAGGATGTAGGCCGGCTCATTCTCTCGGAAGATCTTATGGACGGCTAGGAGGCATTTCAGCACAAATGCTTTACCTGAAAAAAGAGAAATCATTCAGTTGATTAGCCAAGTGCCAGACAATAAAGGTGCACCCATTTAGAAAAGTCACTGAGAAGCCTGAGGGAATGACCTGAGAACTGTAATTCTGGAAAAAGACATTTCCAGTCGCTAATTTGCAAAGCAGATTAGTTCCACAGTTTATAAATAAAAAAGGTTTTAAAAAGGGGAAACGTGAGTCCTTGACATGAAAAAGATTCGAAACAACTCAAAGACGACAAGCTTTAGCTGTTCCAATATTGTAACACAACACTGTTCTCCAAAAAGATGTAAAAATAACTCCCCTGAGCTAGAGACCACAGGGTAAGTGTGCAAAACGAGTGCAAGAGGAGTGTAAGAAAATCATGAGGGGTGCACAAGAGGATACTCAGAGCCTCCCACAGAACAGCCTGGCAGTCGGTGTAGACATTCCAGTCGCCTACAAAAACAAACAGTGCTCTTGTGCAGAGGAAAGCTTTACAGAAACATTTGGTTCCTGTTTAAGCAGGGGCTCTTACACAAGAAAAAAAGAAAAAGACTGACGGCTGCGGCTCCTATGGGAAAATCACCAAGGACCTGCTCTGTCATTCTCGCTTTATTCTTTCAATAACTCTATGACCTCATCCAGATCTTATGATCCTTTTGCACTTTTCCTTTTTAAATTGCTATCGGTTCATCAGGAGAGTCACCAAAATTGCAGGTATTCTCCAAAAATAAGGTTACTTGAGACCTGTGTATGTACAGAGGTCTGCCTATAAACAAAATATCCACCATGCTGTTCATAAGAGCATGTACAGGAACCCATACACAGAAAGGAAACCAGATCAGCTGGCAAGCTATTATATACATTATATATACAGTGGTGTGAAAAAGTGTTCGCCCCCCTTTCTCATTTCCTGTTTTCTTGCATGTTTGTCACACTTAAGTGTTTCGGAACATCAAACCAATTTAAATAGTAGTCAAAGACAACACGAGTAAACACAAAATGCAATTTGTAAATGAAGGTGTTTATTATTAAGGGAGAAAAAAAATCCAAACCTACATGGC
>JAUZSU010121460.1:0-18201 GCA_034780255.1 Parotocinclus maculicauda
ACTTGTGTATATATATGTGACTAGTGTTGAGATGAACTTGTGTATGGATATAGCCTTGTGTGTCGCTTGCATGGCCATTGATGCCGATAGCGACGTTAAAGAAGCCAAATAAATAATAATAATAAATAATGATACTTCTACCATCATGTTTAACAGATTATATAAGGCTCTTAAAATGAAATGCAGTATTTTGTTGGTAAACCACTCTTGAGGAGGGTAACAACGGTCTTGAATTTCCTCCATTTGCACGCAATCTGTCTGACTATAGATTGATAGAGTTCAAACTCTTTAGAGATTTTTAACCTTTAAAGAGTTGCATTACCTTTTCCAGCATGATGAATGTCCAACACTTTTCTGAAAAGATCAGAAATCTCAGTTGTTCATGTCATGATACAACAAACAAGCGCTGTAAAGATCAGACTTTGATAGATGCTATGTTGTGTAAATACAACAGCGTACCCACTTACACCTGCCATGTCATTTACCGAAAACACCTCACTCCAATTTCACATTCAAATGAACTGTTAGTCCTAGAGATTTACGTACCTTTACCACTAAAGTATGTAATATTGGATCATTCTCCTCAATAAGTAAATTAATTCATTTGTTTTTTAATTAATTTTCATAGCAGGTACTTGTTCTAGGTACTCAACATGACTTCTGGAACAAATTAACAATAAGAACTGAGGTACCACTGTATTGATTTCTGGTTGTATAAGGCTTTCCTAAGCACAGAGGGTCAAAATAGCGTTTATGCCCAGTTTCCAGGAGGGCATACCTTTGTGACCAAACAACATTGTACAGTCCCTGTTTGACTCACTAGTACATTTATTATTGGAAGGAAAAAGAGACCTCAACATCAACAAGACCTCCTACCACTAGTGAAAATACATAAAAATGATCAGATTAGGTTTAAATTTCTTTAGGCAAAGCCACTGTTAATGAGATTTTCCAGGCCTTTGTAGAAGCCTGCACCAGCCCTGTCAGTTTTGTGTGTTTATATTGCTTGCTTTTTCCACATCAAAAAGTCTGCACAATAGAGATAGAGAGTAATAATGGGACAGGTCACATCTTTTACACGTAAAAACATAAAATGATTATTGTTAGAAAAGGGTCAGACAAGTTGGTAGCAAGAGGTGATGTTGATGAGTGAACTTACAACACAATAGGTAACATGAAAATGAAAAACTCATGCCATCAAATTTCACTGGCTGAAAGCCAAAGCATTGTTTCATTGTCAGCTCCATTAACCGTTGTTACTGGTGTGTTTTAAAAATTGGTTTCTGTGGCAAAACCCCATTCAAGCATGTTCTGTTTGCAAGGTGACAACAAACACAACTTTTCCAATGATAAAACTTTCCTAATTGGATACACTCCTGCTCTTGTGTATCCTGGGTTTCTAACAGCCTTAGAATATGCATGTGCTGTTTCTTAAGCAAAGAGTAATTGCGAATTGGATTTTGAAAAGTTATAATACTTGCAGAACTGTCTTACTTTTATGTACTAAATACATAGTATTAATGGGACCTATCTTATTTCTTCAGTAAAAAGTAAAACTGCTCATGGTTTTAAGAGTTGGCCTTGTAAAAGAGAAGATCTGAAAAAATGTTTCTAGTGAGCTATAAACAGCAAACCCTATTTCCCCACGTTGTCATAGCTTTTAGGCCCAGATCCAAGCTAGTGTGTGAAAGTGAGGCCTCTGAACTCGCCTTCCAAAGGATGTAAGGCTATAACGTATCTCCTGCACCAGGGGTTCCACCAATGACGTCTATTAGAGTCTACAGGGACATAGACTAAAATGCATATCACATGACTGGTGGACTGTTTTGCTGACCTGGTGGTTGTAAATTATCAGGTTTATTTATTGGACCTTATTTGATGTCAAATGTTTTTTATGGTGGGAGTAATGACATTTTTGTGCAGACAATTTACACACTGTGATAATTTAGAAAAGTCATGCAATAACCTAGAAATGCAGTTTCTGGTCAGTCACATGGACCTCATTGCACGCACATATGGGAAGTGGGGCAAGGGATTACTGTCAGGCTCACACAGTCTGACTCTCCTCTATCCTGGCAGAGTCTAGAAAAATATGCACTTCACACACACATGGATACACCACAAAACAATTTAGAAACCGAATATGTCTGTATATCCACCTGACACTCATTACTTCTGCAGTCATATGTAAGGGAACAGTGATGCACAAACAAATGAAAAACACTGCTAAATGCTATTATGCTTAAAAACTACTGTTCACATAAATTTAAGGTTCTTTAAAAATGAATATATAGCAATTAAAAAAGGAGCATTTGATTTTATCAAATGCAAATCAGATTAGAAAATCAAATAAAAAGTCAAAGAATGTTGTTTGATTATGCAAATGAGATGCAAGCTCAGTTATCGTTATCGAGTATCAAGTGACATTTTTATTGGGGTGAACAGAAGCATGTCAACCTGTACGAGAGTGTCACACATTGACTGTTCAGTACGGTGTATGGTCACCCCAGACTGCCAAAACACACTGAGAGTGATGGAGCATGGACAGGATCAGATTTTCTAGCCTTTTTTTGGGATCCTCTTCGTATTCATTTAAAAATATCCCCTCACAATTGCTTGGATTGTAAGATTGCTTTAATTGTAAGTCACTCTGGATAAGGGCATCTGCTAAATGACATACATGTAAATGTAAAGGGTTAGTAACAGCTAATAATCAAGCTCACATCATCTCTTAACAACTTAAATACCGAATGTGTCATAATCTACATACTGCAGAGACAGGGAGACAGATGTAGGGGCAAGGGTATGTCCTTTATTAACATTAGACATGACACAGTGTAAACAGGGTGACATGGAATCAAACTCAATAGACAAACACTAGGCAACAAGACACTGAGCTAATGCAAATAGACAGTGGGAACAGAACAGGACTTTGCTGTAATGAAGACAATACTATATGAAGACAAATATAACAATATCACCTAAGTAAAGATTACAATGCTAAAATGCTAAAATGCACAGTGATGCAGTGCTACATATAGTGCTAAAGCTAACCAACTAATACCTTGTTAATACGAACAAAGATAATACTAACAGAAGTAGTTACAGTATAACAACAATACTGACAGAATTGGACATAAAAACCTGGCATTGCAGGAGCAAGCAGAAAGTGGAAAAACATCCATACAATACCAATTACAAATCCATACAAGACCAAATAATGTTAATACTGCCAGAACAGGTGAAAAGGTCAGACCAAAAAGTAAATAGGAAAGACAGCTTTTATATGCTAAGCAACTAAATAGTCTGCTGTGGATCATCAGAGGAAAGCCATATGGGACTATGTGGCACTCCAGCACACATTGTCCTGACAGAATGTGAGTGGTTTCAAAGCTCAATGCCTAGTACACATTGTGTGATTTTAGGCCTGATTATCTTGCTTGTGTTAATGACTAAGCTCACTGTGAGAACATCATGAGTACTTGTGAAATGTAAATGTTGCAAAAAGATGATTTAATTGGGCCATGATCAGTCACCATTATAATTTAGGCAGTTTTTGAGGTTATTACCGATTGTAGCATGACAAAATGAGTTGTTGTAGGGCAAGCTAGAGTGACAAGAGTGACAGTGCATTAGAAAACAAGAGAGAGCACATAACATCAGGGCATATAATACTTGGTTGTGTCCCAAGCCATACTACCATAATAAATATTATGTGAACTGAAGACACCAACAGTGCCATTACTATTTCAAACATACTATTTAGTAAGTAGTATAGAATTTTAGACAGCTTAAGCATCAGTGTAATGTGAATCAGTGAAATTGTTCAAATGAAATTGAAAGTCAATGAAAGTCAAAACTTTCAATCAAATGAAAGTTCAGTGCACACTATTTTCTGTAATGTTCAAAGCAGATATCAGGATCATGCTCTACATGTTTAAAAATATTCCTGCTATCTCCCCAGCCAATCTCTTCTCAATATACAATATTGTTAATGATCATACACGATCTCAAAAAAGTGAGTACACCCTCACAGGTTTTTAAACTATTTTATTATATATATTCATGGAACAACACTAAAGATATGACACTTTGATACAATGTAAAGTAGTCAGTATACAGCTTGTATAACAGTGTAACTTGCTGTGCTCAAAATAACCCAATAATTCAGTTTAATTCAAATTTATTTATAGAATGCTTTTTTCAATGGACATTGTCTCGCAGCTTTACAGAGCCATTAATGTCTAAACCACTAAACAATAAAAGAGAGCCATGCAGACCAATTTGATACAGTGTGCAGTGTATGGTCTGATCACTGACAGGCTGACCCCCCACCACCATTTTAACTTCTGCATCAATGCTAGAAGCACTCTTATGTCTATTCTCAAAAGCCAGACTTTGAATATGACACTGAACATGTGTAACTTTTTTGGTCGACCATGGTAAGATCTGTTCTGAGTGGAACCTGTCCTGTTAAACCGCTGTTTGATCTGGGGCACCGTGCTGCAGCTCTCTTTCAGGGTGTTGGCAATATTCTTATAGCCTAGGTCATCATTATGCAGAACAACAATTATTTTTTCAGATCCTTAGAGAGTTCTTTGCCATAAGGTTCCATGTTGAACTTCCAGGTACCTGTATGAGAACGTGTAAGAGCGATACCACCAAATTTATCACCACACATGGGACCTTGTAACACTAACAAGTCACATGATACCAAGGAGAAAATATGGTTAATTGGCCATTTTTACTTAGGGGTGTATTCACTTTTGTTGTCAGCAGTGTAGACATGGTTTTGTGTTGAGTTTTTAAAGGGCGCTGCAAATGTACACAAATTATACAAGTTGTAGACTGACTACTTTACATTGTATCAAAGTGTCATATCTTCTGTGTTGTACCATGAAAAGATATAATAAAATGGTTACTAAAATGGCGGATACTGTATATAAAATTGTCTCTGTTTGAAGAAGTGCACAGTGCTCAGGATTTCTGCATTGAAAGGTCTTGATTAAAAGCAGTTGATTGCATATCAATCCCATGACCATGATCTTATCACAAACATTCATGTTTTGTAGTTTGAGCAGTACAGAGATAATCATATACTTCAAGAGATTTAGAGGGCATTAGGATTTAAATAAAACACCTAAGAGACTTACCTGTAAACTACAGTGATTCATCAACCAAAACTGTTAGTGTTACCAAAAGAACAAAAATTATCAATGAACACCCACATATTGTATAAATTCAGTCAGCATCTGGTTTTTATTAGCTTTACCATTAGAAGACCTAAATAAGTCTGCTCTGGTTTTTAGGTGTGTATGCTACACTCAACTTCTCCACACCTGGGAATGATCACAGATGGAAAAACACAATGGTCCATGGCCTGTGACGCAAAGACTATCTCCTCTTGCGAGAAGAGGAGAGAGTGTGGAACCGATGCTGAGTGGATGATGAGTGGTATACATGAGCCCACTCCATCTGTGGAGAACAGAACTGATGTGTTTTATGCCTAACAAAGCTGCTATTGTGCAGTCAATGCAATCACCCAGACAATGACCACGCACCACGCTGCAGGCAAGGCTGTTGCATGCTGTGTTTCTAAATGTGACGTGTTCTGCTGAGTAAACCATGTGTGGTACTATCTGATCTCATCCTAAGTGATGATAAACGTTACAGTACAGTCCAAGAAATGATAGAGTCTACTGTGCATCTCATTTGCATTATGTTTGTCATAAATGACTACAAATTTACAAATAAAATTTAATAATGTTAAACTAAAAACTAAGACTCTTCCTTAAAATTAATGCTAAAGCAAGTACTAAATGTGCAAAGATACACATCACATCCACAGACAGCACATCATGTTGAATTTTTATTTCAAAACACTGAGTTGGTATATTTTGGAAAATGGTTTTGCAGAGTTTTCAGTGAATATCTAGTCCCATAGTTTACAACAACGTTTAAGAAACTTTAGATTGTATTGTCTGATTGTGCGTTTCAGGAACACACAGTTTTAGTGTACCAATGGATTTTTGCGGATTGTTTCGAATAGGCTTGAATGGAATAAGAAACTTTTGGCATCCATATGATACAACCACATGGGGTACCACAGCAACCACTTGATAACTGCCTAACCATCTGAGATACCATAGCATTTGCCTAGCAACCACTTAGCAACACCCTAGAAGCAACCTGAAATACTATTGCAATTACCTAGCAACCACTTAGCAACATAATAGCAACAAACCTGGGACATCATAGCAACCACTAAGCAACCACCTATTAACACCAAAGCAACCACTTAGCAATACCTGGAAAACCACAGCAACTACACAGCAACACCATAGCAACCACTTAGCAACACCTGAAAAAACACAGCAACACCATACCAACCACCTGGGACATCATAGCAACAACCTTGGATACTGTAGCAACCACCTAGCAACACCATTGCAACCACCTAGCAATCTCCTAGCAACAACATAATAACTACCTAACATCCATGTGGCAAAAAATAGCAACCACCTGGGATGCCACAGCAACAAAGTAATATAATAAGAGAAGATTTGTCTGGGGACACCATGAAAAACAGATGCAGCCTTTATACTTATTATACTTATTATTCATATTCCACTAAATTAAATAGTTGCCACTGCAAATCTTTTTCAATTTCACTTTTGCAAAAATCACAAAATGATTTTAGGCTTGCTTGTGAATGCTTTAAGCCCCAAATGAATATGTCATATGTTTCATATATTTCTGATGTTGCTTCCTGACACAATTTTAAAAAAGCAATGCTTTAGGACTTGGTGACCCTGATCTGTGAGCATTTCTGGTTTAGAAGTTGTGTATATTGTTTCTAAACATTTCCATTTCACAATAACAGCACATACATTTGACTAGTGTAGCCCTAAAGGCAGAGAATTGATGGCAGATCAAAAAAGGCACCATAGAACAAGATATTAAGCACTTGGTTACTGCCAGAATTTATAGAGAATGTTTGGCTGCACGTTTGATTTTATGCATCTGTTAGCACTACACTAAAATATCTAAACACCATTAAGTGGAAGAGGTGTCTATATTACTTTATCCATGTTCTTTAGTTTAGTTTACTTTAACTTCTGCACACCCACATCCACATATCTTACATGATTATGGTAGCTGGCTCTTATTGCATACACACAAATAAACGTTACATTAGAATTTTCTATAGTACTTGTGGCTCCTCTTGAGGAACACTGTTTGAAAATGTATTAAATTTACCAATAACCTTGGGCAGTCCAATACACAATCTGCAACATGGATCGGCATCGCATCCAGGGCACATTCGCTCCAGCACCCTCTGTTCTTTTTGGATAGGTTCCAGGGTCTCTGTAATGTTGACCAGGGAAAAGTGGTAGAACAAAATGTACAAGAAAATATAAATCTGTGAACTCTTTTATCTGTCAATGTTCATTTATTTATAATAGAAAAATACAAAGACTGAACCAGTCCTGGATTTCGTGACTTCATTTGTGTGTTTATTCTTGATGGAGTAGGTGTTGGTGAGGGAAGACGGGTGTTACATGCTTTGTTTTTGTGCTTCAGCAGGATCATAGTGCATAGCCTTGTTTGTGTGACGTTCTGCTTGTGTCATCTGGCCATGGTGGCCTGGAGTACTTTTTGAGAACAAAACAGAAACAGGCCTGTTTAGATCTTTTGATTATTTGATTTTTATGTTGTGTTTTAGATGTGTAACGACAGTATATAAACATGCAGTGGGCAAGTGTAAGAAAATCTTTCCTATAAATGACTACAGAAAACTGTCTTGCTGGCATACAATGCTAATAAAGTGTTGTATCTTTTATATGAATCCCTGGTATGTTATCAGTACTAATATCCACTGAAGGTTGTACGTAAATGCAGATGCAGGGAGCTAAAACAACAATCTTTAATAACGAACAGACATGTAATATGGAGGTGTAGGGTGTAGGTGTAAGAGCAGAAGCATTTTATTTTGTGTAATGCAGTAGTTCTTAGCCTGCAGCTTGAACTCCTGCACTAAAGACATTGACAGGTATCCGCTGTTTAATGCCCCCCCAATGAATGGCCATTTGCTTTAACACTTGAGGTCTTAATAAATGATAAAGAATTATAATAGGACAAAAAATCTGTCTTTAAAACTCTGGATGTTGCAGCCATAAATAGCCAATCCACGCAGTCACTTCAGCTGCCTATCAATGCTGTGAGTCAAGCACAAGTGAGCTTTAAGAGTAAAAGCACATAATTAGTGAGTGTCATATGTAAGTGTAAATACCCTACCAGTTGTGTGCTCGCTTGCTCATTGAGACATGTTTGGATTAGAATGTGCTTATATGTTTAGAGACTTTTTTTGCTTTTTTACAAGTTACTTGTGTTTGTGTATGTGGCATTCCGCTGCTTCTTAGTAACACAGTGTGCATTGTATTTAAGTTCTTGTGCCTGTTTGGCACGTACCCCAATAAAATTATTTTGTGCCCCACTAAGATTTTGGAGGTTGAAAACTAAATTTTATCCTGGATTACTGACAACAACTATTTTCACAGTTGTGCCACAATGACTGATTGGCAAGCTGTATCCATTCAAACTCCATGTGTACCCAGTATGGCAAGAAGTAATGCTTACTATACATTTGTAGTAATAGTAGCAGGTGTGCAGCTTCCAAGATGAACTTTCAGAATTTTTATTAATCAGATTCTGGGATACATGCAATCTCAGTTGACTATAACAAATAAATTGTGAAAAAACTGGACTGTTCAAAGAGGACCAGTTTCTAATTAGAGAGGCATTTTATTCACAACATATACGAAAAGTAAAAGGAAGGCCCATATGTAGGTGCCCCACATTACAAGAGACTCTTACATGGAACAGGGTGCAGTGTTTCTGCCACACTTAATGAAAGCAGCAGCCCTTTCTAATTAGCAACATTTATCTACTTTCCATCATGGAAAGTGCACACTTGCTACTATTACTACAAATGTATAGTGAGCATTTCTTGACTTTGTTTCGGGCACACACAGAATTTAGAGGGATACAGCTTGTATACAGCCAGTCAGGCATAGTGGCACAACTGTGTATAAAAACGTTGTCATGTCAAGAACTAAACTTAAACACCCTGTGCACCATGTTATTAAGAAGCAGTTGAATGCCACACACACAAACATGAGTAACCTGTACAAATATGTCTCTAAACATATATAACAATTCTAATCCAAATGTGTGCCACTGAGTACAGTACAGTGTACAACTGGTAGGGTATTTACATATAACACACATACAAGCTATGAGAGTTTGCTCTTAATGCTAGTAAATGTAATTATAAGTTCTTAGGTAGTGCAGTGGTAATTCACTAACTCCTTGCCATAGTGACCTGGGTTTGAAACCCTGCAGTGTGTTCCAGCTGGATCAGGTCTCACACATTTATAAATGGCTGTGTCTCAGGGGAAGAAGTCTGCATGAGGGGGGGTCACCTGCCAAGCACTGTGACTGATATCCAGTTCAGTGTGCACGTCCAAGTATGCCCAGTGATTTCTGGAATTGGATAGGGTCTTATATTTGCAGTATTGAAGTATGTAATTATGGACCAGTTTGGTAATTATGACACACTTTAGAAGGAGATATACATTCCTCTAGGAAAGTATCCACTCTAAAAGGGCGTCTGCCTCTTAGTCTGAGCCTCTTTATTATAGGCCATTCTTGCATTAGGTGAAAGGCAAAGAGGTTTAATCCAATTACAGGTTCAGGAAGCTGCTGTGTCATTCTGTCTAGAGACCAGTGCTGCAAGTCTTTACAAGTCCGAAATGTCATGCCTGACCCAGACTTATAGGTTATCAAGGTCAAATATATAAAAGCATGCACTTACATGCACAATAGATGTGGTTATGTCAAGACAAATATTAACATTACAAGTAAAAATGATGGTATTTAATTGTAATGCATAACAATGTTTACATTTTAGATTTTTTTTATTTTTAATTGGGCTGTAAAAGTGTGTGACGTTTTGCTCAGAGCTGCACATAGAACTGCTGTTTGGTTATTTTTAAGTGCAGCTGAAATGCTGTAAAAGAAATTAAGATGTTTGTTCTTTGTGAAGACGCACTTGCTAGCATACACAGTTGACACATATTCAAAGATACTGTGTATTATGTTTTAGGAGTTTAGGTTACCCCCTATTACTGTACTAACATTTTAATTTTGTTAAACAAATACACGTGTGTACAAGTACAAACAACATCCATGCGCAGATCTGTTTGGTTTCAATACTTCCTTTTTTGCCTCAAAGTGTGATAAACTGTTCTGCAAAACATGCTTGACATTATATACATTTCACAACTATAACTCCATTATTCTGAGAATCCACTGATATGCCCAGTAGCACCGAGTTCCATTATGGTGCAGATTTTTCACTACATAGAGTGAAACTATATGGTTTATTTAAATGGTCAACATGCTACCATCAAATATAACAGGATAGTGCAGGATCTATCTTTTCTTCCCTCTCGTTTTTATTCCACTCCACTGATGTAATCATTTTCTGGAATTACATTAGCATGCACACAGACACATACATGTACACATATACTGGGACACCGGATTAATCTCCTTGGAATGTGGGAGAAAACAGGAGTACATGGAGGAACCCCAAGTTGACATGATTTAGCACCACCAACCTTTAAAGTGGATAACCTACTAATCATTTAACAGATTGCATTTCCCTGACATCCATAAATCTCACAGTTATCCATCTGATTGCTAAATACTGAAGAATGCCCAATGGCAGTGTTCCATACACAACATCAGTCAACGCAATGTACAATGTGTGCATGGTGGTTCAAGATTGTGTATGGCTACTCAACCCTGGAAACCTATCAATAATTTTCCCAGCAAACAATCCATCTGTTAATGGTGCTTCCACAGGCTAGTGCTTCTGACAGTATGTTGAAATATAGCATTTTTAAAACATTGTACAAGAAACAAACATGCCTGAAAATGCCTTTAGTCTACATCTGCCAGAACATTCTGACATTTTGTCAGGACAGTGAGTATTGCCTCTTAGCATTTGTGATTTATATAGCAGGTTATCCCAGTCTACTTTCATGAAACTATAGTGCCACCCTCTGGTCAGGGTTTGCGTTAGTGGCTATACAATAAACGTTTCATTTTGTACTCTTTATTTAAGATTCTTTTATTAGAAATACTGTCAAAATAGCAAATTATTTATTTTTTCCACACAACGAAATACATTTTGTTTCTAAAATGTTGTTGCTGGTTAGGCCCTGGCTCCCTGTTACTGAACTGGACTAAGAGGGATGAAAATGATGCAACAAATGAACAATCCTGTACAGTTAGGTCTTAAGTACAGGCTTTTCTGAAGAAGCAACCGTGTTAGTAACTTAAGGGTGTGTTTATACTTATAGTTCTATACTTGAAGCCCTGGTTTGCAGGTGGTTAGCACCTGACTGGAATATGTCAACTAAAGTCACTGAGACATAAAAATCCACAACAATGTTGTATGCTAGTCTAAATGCACCTGTAAGATATCTTAATATGTGCTGGATTTGTTACAAGCTGATAACTCACAAATGGTGTGTATGAGTACCTGAATGTATTTGGCCTACAATGAATTGGCAACCTGTCTAGGATTGGCTATGCCACCGGCTAGGCAACAACTCTAAGACAGTAAATAAAGGAATGAATGCTACCCAAATGAATGATACACAAAGAGTTTCTACAATTTATAAAGGGCCTCCTCTGTTCTGCGCACAACAGAAAGCATACTAGAAGGACTGCATTTAGGGAGCCTGGTATGCTAGTACCGGTACTCTGGTATTCTGTCCTTTAGAATTACATAATAAAGTTTAATTTCTTAAAAATAACCAGGGTCTTTCTAGGTGGGGCCAGAGCCCTGTGATCACAAGCTTGGCCTTCCTACAGCCCCAAATTAGTCAATTGATTAATCCACTTAATGCATATTTAAATAAAAAGTACATGAGTTTAGTTAGTTTATGTTTAATACAAAACAAATCAAACACATTTGACATGAGGTTGGTGGGCTTGTTCTCAAGCCACTTCCTGCTGGTCTTCATAGTGTTTGCACATATACCTTTATGCTCATTGATAGTAGATCTTGACCATCATGCTACACAAATCTTGATTCATCAGTTCACTCAACACTACTAAAGCACTCTCATTTAAACTTTCCACATTCTGCTAGAGACTTTATTCTGTCCTTAATGTTTTTCTTATACAGAAGTGACTTTTTTAATACAACCTTGAGGCACAAAAACTTCATGTGTCAATATTTTGGTTATTGTTCCTTTGAAAAGTGTTCTGGCATTACTGTGCGTGTTTGTCCACCACTGGTGGGTGGAAGCTCTTCAAATGGAAAACGGGTATATGTTCACACATGATCACTTCTTAAAATATTACAAACATGTTGGTGGTGTGCTGTACTTTATTATAATTTGCTCCGTTTTGTGTCAGTCAACATACAGTCACAATTTAACTCATCAGCTGATTTGACTGATAAAAGGATAAAATCTGAATGGATACTGATGATGTTTTAAGACTAAAATTAGATTTGAACTATGATAATATTGCACACATATGTACAAGTCCCTTTATTAATGCATGAATGTGGCTTTTCTGGAAATGTGCTTAAAAAGTTTAATTGGTTTACACGTTTTGTGTTTTTATTTTTTGTTTTTTTTATTTGATATATTATTTTCATGAATGAAGTTAGTGAGAATGCAAATGGATTATTTAATATGATATAGTTAGCATGAAATAAAATCACACAGGAAAATTGTTGTATTTTACCACAAAGTTCCACACCATTCCATCGCAGGGCTTCGGAAGTTGCTGTTGCAGCACTGGGGGTGATCCTCCTTCAGACACAGCCAATCATGCATGTTTGTCACCTGAGCTGACCAGGCCTGGTTTAAAAGCAACTGCCTGAAATTATAATTCAAATACTTGTAATAGTGCTCAAATTATTTAGATTAGTTCAGGAAAAACTGAGACCCTTGTGCTTTAATTACACTCTGAACTCCAGAGTCTAACTCAAATGCATTCAATTGGCAGTTGCTGTTACGTATGATCAGAATACCATCCAGGCAAGGACCCCAAGCATAAGCTCTGTTGCCCAGTGGACCAAAAGTGTTTCTATAACTGTTCTGGACATTTAAATTCAGAACACCCTCTATCACTGTATTAAGATTCTGCACACAGTGACACAGCATCATCTGAAAAATCATAATAGGCTGCTTGTATTTAATAGATGTTTAATCAGAAAAAAAGTGATTTAATTTAAATTCTTGTTTCAATAAATCATATAATAAGATAATAATTTTAAAAAGAGCAACAATATTTAGTGGGAAATGATTGTTCTTGAGACACTGTTGGATCTCCTATGCATTTTTAAAATCCCTATAATTGATCAAATGATCAGCAATATGTTATTTATTTTCTAAACAGGAGATGGCGCAACCACAATATGACATATTTCTTCACGCTTGTGCCAATTCTTGTATATTTGCAGAATTGGACATTTATTCAAATAATCGAGCACTCTGGGCGCAAGGGCAGGAACAACCCTAGATGGGATGCCAGTCCATCGTAGGGTGCACACACACACACACACACACACACACACAAACACACAGACATGCACACAGTCACACACTAAGTGCCACTTTAGAGACACCAATTATCGTAACACGCATGTCTTTGTACTGTGTGAAGAAACCGGAGTACCAGGAGTAAACCCACACAGACACAGGGAGGACATGCAGATTCCACACAGAAAGAACCCAGACTGCTCCACCCTGGGATTGATGTTTTTCAATCATCATGGTTATGTTGATGACACAAAGGAGAAAACAAAGAGAAGCATTTTAAGAAAAAAGCAAATCTGAAAATCTGCCAACTATTAAGCATTAGAGTGCTTATGTCCTGCTGTGGGGGTGTGAGACAATCTGTAGTAATGGGCATACTGACCATAGATCTAAAATAGATTGTATTAAATATAATCACATCCTGCATTCCCCACAGTGTAGCAGCTGGATATAAAAAGGGGGGTTGAGTATTAAACAAGACTATGTTACAATAATCAGCTCAAATTCAACCGCAAACTTGGTTTGAAATAACCTTGCCAAATTCAAATGAACTGAATTACACTGTACTTTCAATATGAACTGCAATATTTATGTGCTTTGCAAATCAACAAAATGTGAGGCAACAGTGCTGACCACTGTGCCACTGCGCCACCCTGATTGTGATTAATGAACTTGAAAATTCCATTATAAGGTTGCACTACCATGTTTTGCACTTATGTTGAACCACAGACACACTGGAACAGAAATATTGATACATGTATTTTAAAAATCACATGACTATGGCAACCAGATTTAATGCATTTTCATTAAGCATATGATGAAATGCAATGACATCAAAGGGCTGATGCAAACATTTACAGCTGAAAATGTCTTATTGCCTTTATAAACTGATGTGATGTTGTAAGTTTGTAATAGTCACATGAAAAACTGCTACTGCTACTGCAAATAATACGTTACTAATAAGAAGAATCAAAATAATTACAACAACAATAAGAATATGTACAGCACAGTTTATGTTGTATTTGTCATTTTAAACTCACATAACAAGACAAAAAGTCCAGTTTTTATTTTACACATACATGTTTGTGCTTCTTTGTTTTTTTTTTGTTCTGGTCCTTCACGTAATAGTATTAGATAGACACTGTACCTGCTTTAAAATTGTAAACGCAGAATGTTTGACAAAAAAAAGCTTTCTTCTGTAAAGGTTCATTTTTAATGTTTCAAATGTGCTCAATATTCTAAAAGTGCTTTTATATAATGTATTGCTAAAGCAATGGCATTAAATAGAGGAAATATACACATTGAATAAAGAAAACATCAACTGTACAAGGGTATTCAATACAAATGAGAGTAATACACATTAAGATTTCAGACACAAGTTAAATGTTTTCAGTAATGATTAATGCATATTTTCAGGGTTTCGCGTGCCACAAACATCAGGTAAAATGCTTTTAATAGTTAAAACTGCTTTGCTGTGCTTTGTTAAGGTAAAGCTATGTATTTAATGACTCTATTATCACGTTAGGTAAGAAGGTAGTTCTACATGAGCAAATATGCATCATTCACAATTCACTTTTGTTTTTAGACCTGTTTATACTATTACAAAGCAAACAGAAAAGTCTGTGATCCCAAATCTTTTCATTTCTAACATGCTATTGTGCTGTTATTATGTCTAATTTGGAAGATCTGGATAATGCTGTTGCCTTGTTGATCTTGTCCACCCACATAATATGATAAAGTGCATAACCAGTTCAAGACGTTTTCTATCCAAGTTTTGAACAAAAACCTTTGAAAGACACAAAGCCCTATAGGTGATCACAATGATGATTGTTTTCTTTTTTTACAACCTGAAAACAATAATTTGTTGACAAAAGCTTTGCATGAGCAGGTGCAGATGGGTAGTGCATAAATGAATACTTAAGACTTCAAAGTAAGAACAGATTAAACATGTCAAACTTCAAGACTTCCCCTTAATTCTGGCTGGCGTCCTAAAGGAGCCATTTAAATGATATAACAGAAAAAAGACAAAATAGTCTAGGTTGACCATACATTGAAGAATACCTGATTCAGATCCAGAAAATGGGGACGAATGGTATGAGTGATTTGTGTTCATTTTTTATCCAGTCAGGTAATTTCTGAAATGATTCTGCTCCTCCTTTCCCCACAAATTAGCTCTCTCCTACATGATGCTGCATTTGGCCTTCAGCTTGTCAGCCCTACGCTGCTTGCTGGAACGCATGTTGAGGCTCATGTCTCGCTTCTTGTCCAGGTTGAGCAGCTCCTGGAAGAGCTCGGTGACATTGTGGTTGGTCTTGGCTGATGTCTCCATAAAGGCACACTTCCAACTGTTGGCCTGAGCCTCACCCTCCTTGGTCTCAACCTCACGCTGACTCTCATCACTCTTGTTGCCCACAAGCATGATTGGAATGCCTTCCACATTGCCTTTGATAGCCAAAACCTGTTGGTAGATGGGTTTAAGCTCCTCCAGTGACTGGCGACTGGTGATAGAATAAACCAGGATGAAAGCATGACCCTTAGAGATGGACAGCCGCTGCATGGCTGGAAACTGGTGGCTGCCTGTTGTGTCGGTGATCTCCAGTGTGCACACACTCTTGTCGCAGCTGATCACCTGCCGGTACGTGTCCTCCACTGTTGGGATGTACGTATCCCTGAAGGTGCCCTTCACAAAACGAAGGACCAGGGAGCTCTTACCAACACCTCCAGCCCCAAACACCACCACACGGTAGTCGTTGCTCTGCTCTGGCATGCTGGTATGGTACTCTTAGGGTGTAGTCAGGGCTAACTCTTAATTTATTCCCTGAGATCTAAAAAACAAAAAAGGGAGAACTTTAATAAATATCAAACATACAACTAATTTGTTTTCAAAGCTCACATATCCACTATATATCACAACGTGTTCTTGTGTGTACTTGAATTAAGGGTGGACGAGTCTGGATCATGATCCACAATGTCTATCACAATTTTTTGCATAATCCTGAATACTATTTTTCCAAGCAAAATTCATCAACACATAAAACATAACAGTGTGACAATATAAAAGGAAAATAAATCACATTAGTTAGTACAATCTTTTAAAACAAACTTTATTACATGCATTAATGACCCTTATATTCTAGCTGTTTACTAACAATATCATATTAATACAATTTATAAAATGTATTATGGATTTACAGACCATATATAACTATACATTCCATAAATTATTAGTAGTGGATGTAAGTTTAGTCGTCTCTTCCCTGTTTTGATCATCTCGGCAGGAAAAATGTTATCTTGAATGTTTTTTTTAATTTATATTATACTTATATTATACTTATATTATACTTAATTAGACTTAATATTATACTTGATAATAATAATAATAATAATTAGAGTAATATAATAATAATTGATAAATGAATAATCATAATAATAATAATTATTATTAATATTATTATTATTATTATTATTATTAATTAATAAATTAATTAATAATTATATATATATGTATATATATATATATAAACAGTATTTCAGTTGCTGCAGTATTTTGAGTCAAGTGAGTGTATCTGTGATCTCTCATAGATCATATAAATGCCTGTAACCCTCAATATTTTAAAGCACGGTGAGCACCAAGTTATTTTTAGCACATGCACTCTTGTGCCAGTTGCAATGTGTCAAGTATAAATGTGGGATTCAGATTTTTAGCTTCATTAGTGCCTGACTACAATTGCCTAAATAAAAAAGACAAAATATGAGTGTAAAAAAGTACAATTTTGTCAAGTGTTGAGCTCAAATGTTAAGCTAGTGATATTTTAATACATTTGCAATAAATGTAAATGTGAAATTCTGTTGCAGTCAACATTGTAGTTATTTTAATAACACGTATATTAATAAGAGTTTTTCAGTGCATTTTAATGTTTAATGTTAGCTGTTTAATGTTTAATATTTCATGTTAATTGTTAGTTGTGTGGGAAAGTAATAAGTCTAAGACTCCAAGTATTAATTGCTATGTAAAAAACATGGTATACTTTTTCTCTATAGGCTCACTATATAGGCTGCCAATGAAAAAACTGAATTAACATTGCTATAGTCTATTTAAATCCTTTTCATTTCAGTGAAAAAGTAATATGAAAAACATATCATTACACATCACTACCTTTTACTGATGGCTCAATCGCCATAAAACTGCATCAATTGTATAGACACAAATTAAGTGTAAATTCCAAAGGGATAAATGTGGCAACACACTACTTATAGCTTTTATTATTATTATTATTTTTATTATTATTATTAATAATAATAATAATAATATTTTTTATACTACTGTGACTTTATCAGTGTATTCCCCAGCCTGGAGTGAAAACTTTGGAGTGTTTCTTTTCCACTTGGTTGCTCATTATTACACTGATTGCTTCCATAAGCACAACACCCATTCCACAGATATTCAGCACCTTCAGTCTAATGACTCTTTCTGTAAACTTCATTTGCTTGACGCATATACAGTGCATCCGGAAAGTATTCACAGCGCTTCACTTTTTCCACATTTTGTTACGTTACAGCCTTATTCCAA
>JAUZSU010121471.1:0-18193 GCA_034780255.1 Parotocinclus maculicauda
TGTGTGTGTGCCCTACGATGGATTGGCGCCCCATCTGGGGTTGTTCCTGCCCTTGCGCCCAGAGTTGCCGGGTGGGCCCGCGACCCCAAGTGGAATAAGCGGAAAAGATAATGAATGAATGAATGAATAATTGAGAACCCTGTGCAGACTGTACACTGAGCAACATGTGAGCATCAATTAAATAGGTTTTGCACAAGTGAACCCAATTGCACTGATTACAAATGGCACGCTTTTTTTCTTTTTCTGGTAGCTGGAATTGACTGTGGCAATTTTGCTCCAGGAACTGCTGTTACAGCAAGGTAATTTTTTGTTATTTTCACAAGAAGGCAGGTATTTCAACTTTACATGTCCCTGCTTGTCTCTCTCTGTATATGTGAGTCCTTGTTTCTGCCTATACTTGTGAAGACCAGATGTCTCCACAATAACAAGAAATTTTATTTATTATCCTTTTGATCTCCATTTGTTTTCAGAAATGGTCTTGCTGTGATACTGTACTACAATTACTGCAGTGTCCTTCTCAATCTTCGAGAGCCTTCAGAAGCACACACACACACACACACACACACACACACACACACACACACACATATGTCTTATTTAAACTTCCAGCAAATCCACTGGGAGCTAATTAATGAGATACTTGCCATGCAATCTAAAACAGGATTTTTCCTTGTTTATTAGGAACTACTTGATATTTACAAACTGCTCTCTGCATTAATTTTTAACCTACACTTGGCACTATTCTCTTAAATTTCTTCAGCAGATCACTGCCTCAGTACCACCATGTCTGAAGTCAGCCATAATTATACCACTGTCTAAAAAGCTCACCATCAGCAGCCTCAATCACTACTGACCAGTGGTAGTTATGAAGTGTTTTGAGAAACTGGTTAAACGTCACATCATGTTCTGCCTCCCACCCACACTCGATTCATTTTAATTCACATATAGAGCTAATAGATCAGCATAGGACTCCATTGTAACAGTACCCAACACCACCATCACCTGGAACTGCATGGGCACTGTGATAGGCTACTCTTTTTTGACTTTAGTTCTGCCTTTAATACCAGTATACCGGAAAGATTGACAGTAAAGTTATTGGACATTTCAGAGAACATCTGCTGATTAATTAGAGACTTCCTCTCAGACCGGGTACAGAGGTAGAGTCAGAGTTGTCTCAAATCTCTTCACAGCCCTCAGACTTAACATTGCATCTACACAGGGTTGCATGCTGACTCCAATGCCCTATACCCTGTACAAGTATGACTGTGTCAGTAGTCATCAAGAAAACATTACAAATGCCGTGGTTGGAATCATCTCTAATGGTGACGAAACAGCGTATAGGAAGGAGGTCCAAAGGCTGGTCGGGTGGTGTGCACACAACAATTGGTCATCAATACCTCCAAGTCTAAAGAACTTATTCTAGACTTCAGGAGGAGGAAGTCAGATCTGCAGCCAATCAGGTTTAATGGGGACCGTGTGGAGAGGGTAACCAGTTTCAAGTTCCTGGGGGTGCATATGGATGCAGACCTCCAATGGAGTTCCAACACCTCGGCGGTCAATAAAAAGGCACAGCAACTTCTCCACTTCCTGAGGATCCTCAGGAGGCTTGAGCTAAAGAAGGAACTGTTGACTGTTTTCTACCGCTGTTTCGTGGAGAGTGTGCCGACTTACTGCATCTCTGTGTGCTTCTCCAGTTGCACCATGGCACAAAAAAAGGCCATACAGAGGATAATCAACACCGCCCAGAAAATAACTGGCCACCCTCTACTGTCTTTGAACTTTACAGCACCTGCTGTCTCAGAAGGGTGAACAACATTAAGAAAGAGAGAACACACCCACGGTACCTGATGTTTGAACTGATGCCTTCTGGCAGATGTTAAAGACGATTAAAAACTAGGATGAACAGACTAAAAGACAGTTTTTTAAAACAGGGCCATTGCTCTGTTAAACACAAACATGTGACATCTGGTTTTGTGCAATTTCATACTGTTTCATATTTCATTTCAAATGGGCCAGTGTGCAATATTTTAATTTAATTAAGGTCATTTAAAACTTTTCACGGGTCATGTGTAATTGCTTTTGTTTTTGTTTGAGTATGAATTTGTATATAAGGTTTATATTTTGTAACTTATTTTGTCTTATTTTATTTAATTAAATTGTAGCTTATCATTCTTTTTTGCACCGAGGGAGAGACTTGAACTTCCATTTCGTTGTGCAAGTGTACAATTACAAGGTGCAATAACAATCAAATTCATTCATTCATTCACTAAGATATATATATATATTATATATATATAATTTGCATTGGAAGAACATACATAGACAACAATTTTTGATTCAACTCATTCATAAACTGTGTAATATCTTTGCAGTTTCTATCACACAAAACTAAGATAAAAAGAGACTTTCAAGACTCCTATTTCTCTGGGTTTTTGTGAGGAAGGTATTGTCGATTGGGAGATCATCCTCAAGGGCTGCAACAGTGACCAGCCCTGTGCCTGTGGGGCCGGAGTAACTGAATTCTGTGGATCCTGCATGGCTGTTTGATAAGAGTCTCTGCCAAAGTTCCAAAGTCAGACAAACACCTTCTCTTGTTTCTGTGCCTGGTATAGCTGGTCTATAATTAGCTGTTGTCCCGAAAATGTGGTTTCCATCATGGTACACTTCTCCACTGTGCCACTTCCAGCCACTAACAGTGCACAGCCACTGTCACAGAGCTTTAGCATTAGTGTGCAACTTTCCAGCTGTACGGTGTGCAGAGACTTGGAAAGACTGGATCACATGCAGTCCACCTGGCTACTTATGCTTCTGGTTCATGAAATCACAACACGGACATTAATGAACTGTGTTCATGCAGAGGGTGAAATTCACACTGAAATGTACCCACAAGATAAAAAGCCACAAGTATATAACACTCACCCCTCCACACACAGATAGAATGTTTGTTCTTACATTGTATTCCTTTATACTGCTATTCCAAATAACATTTGCATTGTACTGTATATTGGAGGTCGTCCAAGGGCTCAGAAACAAATGTTCCTTCTGGGATAGGTCAAACTCCCATGAAAGAACCTTCCAATGTATGTAATGTTCTAGTCTGATTTTTTGCTTTATCAGAGAGGCAACCTCCCATAATAGTTACATAGTTCAGTTTGCAAGGTGTATTTATTACTGAAGTGTATTACCATTAACCCTTGTGTGGTGTTCAGGTCTGTGGGACCCATTTTCATTTTTTATTAAAAGAAGAATTATATAATTAATTATTTTTGCTAACTGAGACTCACTGGCCTTGGCTTATTTTCTGTGAAGAACTTATATCAGAATACATTTTTAAGTAAAACACTCAATACACCCCCCCTGCACATTTCTATTACATATAAGATGTCCGGGTCTAATGGACCCGGGGCTAATAGAAGTATGGAAATTGTGTGTACCTGTTCTCTGTCCTCCTCCTCCTCTGCACCTGCGGGTCCCACACAAGTTTACAACATTGTTGCAAAAGTCAAGCAACAACACGGTCACATTCGACCCCCTGTCTTGCGGGAATTTTTATTTTCTCGCACTATATCTGCTACAAATTGGAGGCGGGACTCTATAAATATAACTTTGCCAGTGTGGTTTCTTATCACAACCGATCAAGATGGCCAAAAGGCACTCCGCACAGAGGGCTCTGGAATTGATTTTGGAAGAGAAAAGTTTTGATGATGATGTAGATGGAGAGGCTGCCAATGTGATAAGGATGCAACCAGGGCCAACACGGATGGCAGTTACTCACACACAGGACATCAAGTCTTTTTTTGAGCTTTTCATCCCAGATTCCATCCAGAAAATTATCCTTGACTGCACTAATTTAGAAGGAAAACGTGTTTTAGGAGAGAGGTGGAAGGAAATGGACCAAACACATTTACATGCCTACTTCTTATTCTTGCTGGAGTTTTCAGGTCCAAAGGGGAATCTGCAGAATCTCTGTGGGACACAGAAACTGGCAGATAAATTTTCCGTGCCACAATGTCTCTGAAAAATTTTCATATAATTTCCAGGATTATCCGCTTCGACAATCGAGATGACAGGCCAGCTCGACGGCAGAGAGACAAACTAGCTGCCATCAGGACAGTGTGGGACAAGTGGGTGTGCCGCCTTCCCCTGTTGTACAACCCTGGGCCAAATGTCACCATTGATGAACAGTTGATGCCATTTAGGGGCCGCTGCCCCTTTCGCCAGTATATACCATCTAAACCTGCAAAGTATGGCATAAAGATCTGGGCTGCCTGTGATGCCACTTCCTCATATGCTTGGAATTTACAAGTGTACACAGGGAAACCTGATGGAGGAGCTCCCGAGAAAAACCAAGGAATGAGAGCTGTCCTGGACATGTCTCAGGGACTCAGTGGACACAACATCACATGCGACAATTTTTTTACCTCGCACAAGCTGGGACAGGAGCTCCTAAAGAGGAAGTTGACCATGGTGGGAACAATACGGAAAAACAAGCCAGAGCTCCCACCCCAACTGCTGACTTCAAAGAACAGGCCTGTCAAGTCTTCCAAGTTTGCATACACGGCTGACACATCCCTGGTATCTTATGTGCCAAAGAAAGGCAAGAATGTGGTACTGATGAGTACACTGCACGGGGATGGAAGAATCTGTGACCAGGAACATCACAAACCAGAGATCATCATGGATTACAATGCCACAAAAGGAGGGGTAGATAACATGGACAAGCTGGTGACAGCCTACAGCTGCAAACGGAGGACTCTACGCTGGCCACTGGTAATATTCTTTGACATGTTGGACATCTCAGCATTCAATGCATTTGTCATTTGGATGGCACTGAACCCAGAGTGGAACAGAGGGAAGCTCCAGAAGCGACGCCTCTTTCTCGAGGATCTGGGAAAGGCATTGGTGAGACCACAAATCGAGCAAAGACAACATGTCCCCAGAACCCCAGCCTCTGCAGCCATTGTGAGGAGGATTCAGGAGGAGAATGCTGGTGCCCTGTCCACACAACCCACATAACCACAATCTGCAAAGGCTGAAGTAAGTGTATGATGTTGTTGCAGTACATGTCTGGTGCTCATGTCTTGTGTGAGAGAGAGGGCTTAGGAAAATTCCTGATCTTTTCATTATTATATGTATATTATATACTGTATCATATTCTAGGTTGTGAACACCAGCAACAAGAAGAAACGGTGCGAAGTGTGCGGACCCAAGATGGACAGAAAGACACAATATATGTGCATCAATTGCAAAAAGTATATCTGCAACACACATACAGTAAAAATCTGCCCCTCGTGTGTTGTATAGGCTAGTGGCTAAAGGCTATCTGTTCAGTGGGGCTGATGTGTTGTCTTACCTGATATGTTTACTCTATGTGTTCAGCTTGTATTGTTCAAAGAAATAAAGGTCAGTAATTTTGAAAAAAGCTTGCTTCACTTGTAAATTTGTTTCCACTCATCTTGATTTTAAATAATTTACGTTTAAACGTTTAATTACGTTTTAAATAATAAATTATAAATGTGATCTAACAAAGGTAAAGGGCAAATATTAACCATATATACTGTTTATACTGCTTGTAATTGGGATTAAGTAAACATCTGTTGAGTATTTTACGTAAAAGTGTTTGATTGTGAAGCATTAAAGACCACAAAATGCAACGGGTCCACCAGACCCACAAACACTAGCTGAGTAACAGCAATATGAACACAACACAAGGGTTAAGATATACGTCATTTTTTGAAACAGCGCACCCCAGTGGCCAAATCTTTCGAAACTTGTATGGTCAGTACAGACCCCATCTGTGAAGACACTTGTCAAGTTTGGTCCTGATTGGTTATTGGGAAGCATGCCAAAGGCCTGCTAAATGCCTATTGGCTAATAGCGTCAAGAAATTACAATTAGTTAAGGTGTCCTTTATCAGGTAGATGTAGACTGTGAATTAGATTGTGATTGTCAAATTTCAGGTTGTTCTTTTAAACGACCACTGTAAAAAACGCATAAATGCGTTTGTATCATTTATAGCGCCCCCTAATGACTTACATGCACAAAAATTTCCCTGCAACCCCAGACTCTAGTCTTCAAACTAGTTGCCAAGTTTCAGATTTTTTGGATTAAGCCTTTTTGAGATATAGAATTTTGAATGAATTTGATTACAGCGGTACGTGTTTATTAGCATATGGCGGCCATTCTGTATAAAAAAGTCCAAATTTTTTCGATAGTTATTTATCTACAAGGTCTGTAGTTTGTCCTGAGACTAAATTTGTGGCAATCATCAATTTTAAACTCTCAACAAATACAAGAAATCCGCAAATTTTTTTAATAGACTCCCAGATACAAATTTGTTTCTCCCACTTGACTTTATAATAAAAATAAATTTTTATATCAAAACGGCAAGAACTGACTAAAATATACGTCATTTTTCAGATTTAGCGCCTCTGAGTGGCCAAATTGTTTGAATTTTTTTTGGTAAGTACAGACCCCATCTAGGAAGACACTTGTCAAGTTTGGTCCTGATTGGTTAATGGGAAGCATGGCAAAGGCCTGCTAAATGTTAATTGGCTAATGGCGTCAAGGAATTGCGATTGATTAAGGTGTCCTTTATAACGTAGATGTAGTCTGTGTATTAGATTGTGATTGTCAAATTTCAGCTTGTTCTGTTTTACGACCACTGTGAAAAACAAATGAATGCGTTTGTATCATTTATAGCGCCCCCTAATGACTTACATGCACCAAAATTTTTCTGCGACCCCAGACTCTAGTCTCCAATCTATTTGCCAAGTTCCTGATTTTTTTGATGAAGCATTCTTGAGTTATAGAATTTTTAAATAAACAAGAATTTATTTGATTTTGACAATATGTGTTTATTAGCATATGGCGGCCATGTTGTATAAAAAAGTCAAAATGTTTTCGATAATTAATGACCTATAGAGTGTTCTGAATTTTTTAACATTTGTTTTACATTGGTTGAGTAAAAAACTAGGACTAGTTTGCAAAAGTAGGTTTGGCACATATGGCTAATTTGTGAAAAATCAAAGTAGGCGGAGCTCCATGGTGGAAATGTTTAGTTTGGAGTCATAGAACATGGAAAAAAATGCTGCATTAATGCCTAAAATTTTGGTTGCGAGTAACGTAGACAAACGCGCATTGTTTTGCTATAGCGCCACCATAAGGCAGATATGGCTGAGGTTTTGCGCCTGAGTAGCGGGAGCGACTACTACCAGTTGACCAAGTCTCAGGTCTGTAGGCCTTATGGTTTGGGCTGTGCGATGCGTTTTAGCGCGGAAAAAGAATAATAATAAAAATCCGAGCAATTACAATAGGGTTCCTTGCACCATGGTGCTACGGACCCCTAATAATATATTAAATTGTTACTGCAATGGCAGGTAAACAAGAGGCGGAAGCTAACACAGGTAGCAATAGAGCAGCGGTTTATTATGGCAAATCCAAAAATTGGTGTTAAACTTTCCAAAATAAAAAAAACAGAGCAAGCACGACCAGACCAAAGGGCGAGACAAAAATCGACAACCGGAAAGATGAAAAAGTGGGTTGAACAGGTAAGTAGAAATGCTTAGTGCACGAGAAAGAACAAAGTGACTTAGCATGGGTAAAGTGTGAAGTGAATGAATATAAAGGAAAGTGGTGATGAGGAACAGGTGAGTGTGATAAGTAAGAGGGCGACGCTGATTGAGTGCAAGGTTGGCTGTGGCCCGCCTGTATGTGTGTATTCTGTTGCAATATCCTTGTTTGCTTTGTACATTATGTTTCGCTAACACAACAATATATTCACAAAAAAAAACCTTGTCCTAAATGTCAAGAAAACCAAGCAGGTCATCGTCGACTCCGGGAATATTGGGCCCAGTCACACTTCACTTCTCAACAAAGACAAAGCAGTGGAGATAATTAGCAAAACCCAAGTTCTTGGGGGTACAGATAATGGACGCTTTGACCTAGTCCACTCATGCTTAAGCTCTGGTCAAAAGCGCTCAATAGTGAGAAGTGAGACAGACGAGAAGGGCACACTCCCCCCTCATATTCTAACCACCTTATACAGACGCACTGTAGAGAGCATACTGACCAGTTACATCTCTGTCTGATCAGGGGTCTGCAGCTCTTCTGATTTGATTTGATCACTTCCTCCCATACAGGACACTGCAACAAGTGTCTGACCATGGCTCAGAAGACAGCACATCCATCCACCCACACCACGGACTGTTCTCACTGCAGGCCTCTGGAAGGAGTTTCTGCAGTCTTCGTAGCAGAACAGCCAAGTTCAAAAACAGATTTGTCCCACTTGCCATAAGACTGCTGATTTAATTAAAATGCTGCTCCAGCTATTTTGATTGCTCTATACCTGGGAGCTCCCATGCAATTTACTCCTTTGTGCTATATACCTATTTAAAATGTATTTATCTGTAATGTACATACATATTAATATTCTATTAAGCTCTAATTTGCACTACTTGTATTACTATGGCTGTCTATTCTGATTGACTTTACGATTTCTTAGAAGGTCACAAAATATACAATCAAATGTAGGGGGCACTGTGTGACATTTATTAGACAAACCTAAGATTCTTGTTAAAATCTGTTTACACATACTGACATGGTGCATTGACTGACAATCTTTCATTTCAAGGAAAAATGTTCTGATGAAAGTTAATTAATCTTTATGTTGCAGATAATATACACATATGCACTGATGAACATAGCTGAAATTAAAAAAAAACCCGAAATCTTGTAACAATGCTTGTTTGACATTGTAAAACAGCACTAAATAAGGAAGACATAAGGAAGCTAATGTTGAAAGTGTTGTGATCATTGTCTTTAAATAAATATCAGAGAGCCAGTTCACTTCTTTTTCCATGTCAAAGTGACAAGAGAGTTAAATGCAACAGCACTGGTTAAATCATGGACTCTATAGATTTGCAATAAAAATGTTTTTTATAGGAAAGCTAGATGTGCCTGGGCAGGCACTATATAGTTTATACCATATTGTCTGTCATGTAATATTGATGCAGAGTATTTCACTCTGTTAATCAATACATGTCACTTTTGAAAATTAACCACAACTGTTTGGGATGGGGCTTCCAATGCCATCATTATGGGTAAGCCTAATGGTTGTGTGAAAAAGCTGACTACAGATAGCAGCGATAGGCTTTAAGTCCAAATGTTTAGTTAGCTGATTTGTAGTGCTTTATGCTTGCATGTTGAATATGCCAGCCATATTTTATTGTGAACACCATGTGTCTTTGCTTATTATATCTTGATCAGAATTGACAAATGTATGTAATTATTTTTCAGATTTACTTTATGGAACTTTTCATTTATGACATAATAAGCTAAAACCTTAGATAACACATTTATATAAACTAAAACCCAGTAATAAACATTTTTGCTTGTTTGCAGTGACTAGTTCTAGAAAGCCATCCAGTCATGTAAGGCACTGTGCTATATTTACTTTTCTGTTGTTGTTTTTCATATAATTATTGAATGTTCCAGGGATACTCCAATATGTCTACATTTGTTTTGTCCTCTGTCAGCAGCCATCTCCAGAGCCTCTCCATGTTGATTATGATGCATGGTTTATTGTTCCAATGCTTCGTCTAATTGGACTCTTCATTTGCCATGATAAACAATCTAATCAAGACCAGATGATGAAAGGACTGAGTGTATCTTTGACCAATAGCTCTTGTGCAGGTCTGTGATGACTTGATTTAGTTTTGTAGGGTTTTTTTGTATGGGTTTTGTGTATGCAGGTGATCCTGCAAAGCTTGCATTAAAGCACATGACACATGGTAGAGAATGCATATATTTTAGGTTTACACTTATATGCATTACAGTGCATTGAGAAAACACTTTATTTCAGCTCATAAATAGAATGTGCAAAATGCCAGACCATTACAGTATGTATGTGCACATGAACACACTTCTCTGACATTTACTGAAATTGCATTTAGGAGTATGGGGGGGTGGAAACATTTTCTTTTCTTCTTTCTTCAGTCTGTCTGAGAGAAATGCCTTATGTGTATTCAGCTTTTTCTTAATCTGCTAACAGTCTTGTCAGCTCATTTATGATGAAATACACAGTAATATTAGTTTTTCATCAGCTGTGGCATTTCTGGTTGTTGGAAAGTGGAGAACACTGTTTCATCTTAGAATGACCAGACCTCTCCTGATGTGTATTCTGGACATTCAATGTACATTTAGTGAGATCACTGTACAGGAATATGAAGATAACTAATGGGCATAATTAACATATATATTTAGTGAAAATGTTCCTTGGTGCTTTACCATTAGGAATCTTTTCAGAATCTCAAACACAAACTTCCTCAGAGTACAGTGGTACACACATGCAGGTCTGTGTGTCATAGTTTCTTTTTTTACTTCTGACTGCAAAAAAAAATGTGGCCTATGTTAATTTGTCACACACTATAGGATACTAAATGCGACCTATAAACACTGTATACACTTAACCTGTATAAATAATGAAATACAGATTGCAAAAGTCTAAATGTGGTAATTTGATGGATGCTATCTACTATTAATCTCTATAAAAAAAATAATGTTTTATTATTATTATTATTATTATTAGACCGAACAAGTAAGTTCTAAATCGTTTGTCTTTTGTTTGTGAATGTTAAATTAATAACTCTCAAATAACTAAAATAAAAGACACAGAGTAAACAAGCAAAATAAAATTCTATGATAATAAAGGATACTGTAGCACACTTAACAAGTTAGCAATGATACTGCAGTGTCTTCCATTGATTTATTTAATATAAAATATAAATAAGACTGTATTTATTTTGTCTTACGTAGGCTAATGGGTCATAAATAATATAAGGTGCATTCCTTGCCTCTGGTTACACTGGAATTTAGAATAAAAGTACTTTGATTTCTTCTCACCTCTTGTACCAGCACTATGTTTATCCCCCAGGAAAGGTGTTTTGACCAGCCATGCATAGCCACGAAACACTTTAACAATTTAACATTAATGTGACTTTAACACTAAAGGAAATTTTATTAATTGCATTCATTTTCTTTAAGCTGAAAAAACTTTTACATATTTTTATGTGGATATTAATTAATCCGTGCAAAAAGTAAAAAAAAAAGTGCTGGTGTGTCCTGTAGTTCTGTTAATTAAAATAGATTAGAATTTTATTAATGAGTATAACAAATATTATTGAGGAGTAAATATAAATTTGATATAAATAAGAAATCAATACATTGATAATAAATATTAATTCATAAATATTTGATTAAAGATTATCAAGTCAAATATTAAGGGTACTAAGACGTTCTGAAGTAGTGATAGCATGTAAAGTACACTTTTCACAAAAGATTAGGGGATATTTAACTGTTGGATATTTCATTTTGAAATATCCCCTTATTTTTGTGAGCACCATATTTGTCTCATGCAAAACACTTACACGTGTAAATGTTAATTGTTAGTGAAATTATGCCCTGGAATAGTTATGTTCAGTGTTGTCATGCTGTAAACACCAGCAGTAGTCTGCCATCATGATTGAGTTCCATCTGCCTTGATATCTATCTTCCATGGTATTGATGAGTTGGTTAAAGTGTTCTACTTGTTTTTCACTCATAGCTTCAAGATTTGGTGGAAAGTAGTTCAGTTCAAGGAAATTCATGTTTTCTCTCAGTATTTAAAAACAATCAACAAATTTTGAAATAAACGGTTATCAGTTTTGGCCCTGAAGTTGGCAAAAAAAATCTGTAGCCATGTCAAAAAAAAGCAGACAGAGTATCTTTTATTTGATTTTCATGGGAATTTTTCTGTCTTTGTATAATGTACAAAACAATCAAAAAAATTTATTATTGATCAAGTGGTTTATTCTTAATATTCTTCGCACCGAATTTCAAATTTCTCTCTAGCAGGCCATTCTTTCCTTGTATAATGTTCTGCCTTCCCTCGACTATCCCAAAGTTTGTGTAACTGCTTTGTTGTTCTTGAGGGAATTTGTCACAGTGAGCTTCATTTTGTCTTTGTGTTCATGTCCAGCAAACAATATGTGGAGGTTTTGTCATGGTCACCTAGTTTAACCCCAAATTACGCATTATGAGCTATTCATACAAAGAAAAATATATTTGTCCTTTATTTGTATGAAAAACGATGACAAATGTAACAGAATATATAATCATTCTGGCACTGTTCATTAACTATTTTGTTGAATGACATATTCAAAAAAGTAGATTTAACCAAGTTTGTGAAATCTCCAGATAATTCATAGCATATATATGTAGTTTATATAGGTATATATAGTTAAGACTAACCCAAATGCTATTTAAGTAAATGTAAAGGTGGATGCACTGCCCTGACCCACTTATCATGTGCTCTCTGTGCCATGTTCCTTTATTTTCTGTTGCAGGAAATGAAGGAAAGGAAAAGCAATGGTTGAACAAGTAAATCAGCAATATCTTACCAGTCGTCTGTTCCCAGTCATGTCAGATTTGTATGCATTATGTTAATTAAAATTTCCAGGCCTGGAAAAGGAAAGCATACAGAAAGGGAGAATGAGAGCACCACAAAAGACAAGCCTGAAGAATTTCCTGACTGGTGATCAGATCTGGTGCCAGAGAAAGTTCTGAGCTGTTAGTGCAACCATTTTGAGTTGCCTGCTGTTTTTAGATCAGCCATGTGGTACGCACACATGCAGAGGCAGTTCTGTTAAACTGTGTAACCTATAGGAAATATTTCTGTTGTTTTATTTTTATATGATAACTAACTTACATATGCAAACATAACTTACAATTCCACCCGCCTGTTACCCCAAAGGGCATAGGACCTTCATGGCAAAGGTGTCCAATTTTTATTTCAAAGAAGGCCAAAGATTGGGCCATATCAAAATACCTAAGAGCTGGTCTCTCCTTCCAAAAATATTATTCGGATATAATTTAAACCACTGTTTAAACATATATCAAACACAAACATACAGATTACCATACATATTAATCCTTAACTACTGAGTTTATTTTTGCACATAATGTCATATATCATAAAAGTGAAAAACAAATATTCAGGCTGAGAATTTTCTTTACAGCTTTTATGTATACTATTTACTTTTTTATAATACTGCATATTTAAATTTAACATGCCAAGTATCTTCTGTCTGCATTTTAATACTCAGTTGCTCCATTTTATTACTCAGGAACTCCATAACAAGGCAAGATTTTGTATTTCTTAAATCACATTAACAACTAAACATGGTGTCACACCTCTGACTGCATTATATGTGTCTGATTTGACAGTTGTAGTTGTGATACGCAAGGTGTCATACAAGTGTTATTTTATTCCCCAGATCTAAACACTATAGAAAACATGTGATTTGATGCTACAGAGACGAGTCAACATGAGTGGACCCTTGACGATCTGAAGAGATTCTTCAAAGAGAGTTCCTGCTATGTATTATCCAGCCTTACAGATTACATATAACAGATAACATATAAGATAACAGATTTGTACTGTAATGAAACGAAGTGCTGTTTTATGGGCAAAGATAGGTTGTGCAAAGTGTCTAATGTAATAATTGTGTTACATGTGGTATTGTTAAATGATAATGTCTTAGTGAAATATTTGTTTTATATAACATTTTATTCATTTGTTTGTTATTGCTATTTAGGGGCACACGTCAGCTCGTTGGGTAGCACTGCTGCCTTAGCAAGAAGGTCCCGGGTTCCATCCCTGGGTGGAGTGGCCTGGGTCCTTTCTGTGTGGAGTCTGCATGTCTTCCCCATGTCTGTGTTAAAAGTAAAAAGACATGTGTGTTGGTTTAATTGGTGTCTCTAAAGTGGGCCTTAGTGTGACTGTGTACTTGACTGTGTGTGTGCCCTACGATGGATTGGCTATGAGGGATGCATCAGTGCTGTGCAAAATGCGTGGACTTTCTGGGTGCCAGTTGTTGAATTCTGTGGCTATGATACAGCAGCTGTGTTTCTCGGACATCAGAATCATCAACTCCATGTTTAGTTACCTGTAACCTAAAACAAAGTTTTGAACTTTCTGTTTTGAGAACATTTGAATCACAAAAGATTTTGCAAATGTGATTTGCGGTGATTGTTTTTTAAAACAATTTTGGTAATCAATGATATGCTAAATGGCCACCTTCTTACTGAAAAAACTTGGTCCAAATGTTGGCTTGCAGGATGGTGGCCATGTTCCAGGCATAGCCTAAAAGATATGCCCCCTCACCCATTACTTGCTGGGGTATTAATATATGTTATTTTCCCTTTTGTTACCGAAATATAAGGGTGCCATGTGGCTTTTGACTCACCCTGTATATATACCGTGGGGAAAATAAGCATTTAATACACTACCAATTTTGCAAGTTTTCCCACCTGCAAAGGATATAGAGCTCTGTAATTTTTATCGTAGGTACACTTCAATTGTGATCTTAGAAAAATCCAGTAAACATTGTATGGCTTTTAAATAATAGATTCGCATTCGATTAGATAAAATAAGTATGTGATACAATATAAAAACAGAACTTAATATTTCTGCAATTGCAGAGGTTTCCTGTAGTTCTTGGACTTTTCGCCCACTCACCCATACAAATCTTCTCCAGATCAGGCAGGTGGAGTTCATACTAAATAGCTCTATTTTTGTCTCATGACCACATGACCATCCCCCAGTCTTCCTCTGGATCATCCATATGGTCACTGGCGAACTTCAAACAGGTCTGGACATTTGCTGATGTGAGAAGAGGGACTTGCTGATTCTGATACTTGCGTGACCTGCAGGATTTTGATCTATGACAGCGTAGTGTGTTGCTAATGGTAATCTGTGAGACTGCAGTCCCAGCTCTCTTCGGGTCATTGAGCAGGCCTGTGTAGTTCTGGGCTGATTCCTGACCTTTCTCAGAATTATTCTTACCCCATGAGGTGAAAGCTTGTTTCATGCAATAAAATGCAAATTCATTATTTAAACATCATGCAATCTGGTTTTCTGATTTTTTTAGATTCTGTCTCTCACAGTTAATGTGTACCTACAAATACAAACTACCTCTCCATTCTTTGTAGGTGGGAAAACTTGCAAAATTGGCAGTGTATCAAATACGTATTTTCCCCACTCAATGCTAAATGCAGAATGCAGGTGGATTTGATTATGTTTTTGGTTTGTATGAGCTATTATATGGTCAAAAAGTATGTCAAGATGAATACAGCATGTTATTATAAAATATTGGAGAACAATTTGCTTTAATTAGCCTAGAAGCTATGTATGGGCTCCAAGTCATCCAAGACTTTTTGCCAAAAAGAATGGGCAGCTTAACCATATAATAAAACAGCCTTAGCTACAATTATCACAAAATACTGCAAGCTGTCATTGATCAATTAAGTACTTAGGGTATGCAAAACTTTGTACCTCATTACTATGTTTTGCATGGAGATTTTGTTATTCTGTGATGACCTAATTCTGCAAATTTTCCAGGGTCTTCCAATCACTCCCACCACATGTTCCTATATTGTGTTCCTACTAATTCGTATGTGTCATAAGAAAAGGGATAACTTATTGTGAGAAAAGCTTTAAAAAAATGTATGGGTCTTGATTTCAAACTGACAACCACAATTAGATCAGTTGCAAAGCTATGTCATATTGGGATTTTTGATAAATAACATTATGTATTGTTATTATGTGAAATTTCAAATCAACATGAGGTAACTAAGAGTAATTAATATTCAAAAGATGACTAATTTTCAGGTCTGTCAGTCTAATGACTCAAAAATCATGGACAAGAAACCATTTCAGCAGTTCCTCCCAAAGAGAAACAGTGATTGCAAGTCAAAGCAGTGACCAGCAAGAGTAATTTATAAATAGGGGCTAGAGAGGTCTAAAGGTAAGCTCCTAGGACTTTTTTTAAAAGATGACCCAAAAAGGTCTGCATTATGAAACTAGAATAAAATGAGAAACAATATTTGTAGAAATTACCCCAAAGCATCAAATAAAGAGACATTTAAACTTAAGTACAGTATTAAGTACAGATCTTATATGACTTAATTCTCTTCTACCATCTTATAAGAGTTACAAATCAAGCAAAAGTGCAAGCAAGGTTACTTGCATTAGCAGGTTCTAAATACACTACTCAAATACTGAAAATATAGACTGATACAATAAAATGTGCATTTGGTCTGTAGCTGCATTCATTTTTAATATCCTGGATGACTGAATTGTCTTGCGACAGCAGAATATTAATTTTGCAATTTCATTTTAATTTATTTTGACACAAGGGCATATTAACACATCAAAGTCCACTACACCCCTAGCCAGGGGACAAGTGGCTAATGGTAAAACCTAAAAAAAAAAAAATAATAATAATTGCAGTATATATATATACTGCATATATATATATATAATATAATATATTTTCCTTTCTGGCCTTTACTAACAAGTATAGGATTTTATCAAATATAGGATTTTATCAAATTAAAATGTTTTATGTCAACTGTAAAATCCTCTTAACGAACTAGCTTTTAAAGAAGCTGCTGCTTTTACAAAAAAGCTTCTTATATCTAACTAAAGGTAGAAGAATACTATTGAGTTATGATCAATCATTAATTTATTATAATATGCTATCTGTAAAATATCTGTTTGATGTCATTAATTCAAGGGAGAACAAGCCATTCCTTTAGGTCTGTCTTAAATTACCAGGTTTCCTTACTTTATGTTTTTGTTGCAATAAATTTTGCCTTTAGCAACATCCGCTCCCATAGACACCAATTCCCTTACACATAGCAGTGCCACCCCTAGGTCCTAAAGCAACAACTTTCGATTTCATTGTGATTATGGGACTGTGGAGACAGATAGAACAGTTGACTAATATATGATTTTAAAAAATATGTGCTATATATGTCCATGATAGTGTCAGTATTAGAAATGTACAAAATAGATGTTAAATGCATAAATAACCCCGGAAATAAAGTGCACCACACTAACATTTATGACAGCACTGCCATTTGCAAACCTGTTTCAAAGACCGGTGTGCATGAAAATGCAGAACTTTGTGTAATAAGTATAAAACCGGAACCCATGAGCAATCAAGCAAAGTAATAAGGTCTAATGAGTACCTTTTACTATTTTCTCTATAGAGATTTATGTTTGGGGAAAACCAAAGATCACCATCAATATTTCCATTTCATGGTAATTTAACAACTTACATAATGGAGCTAGTTTTACAAGACCATGTGCACCCTATGGTGAAAACATTCTTTCTTGATGATGGTTTTACAGGACACTAGAATGAAATTAAGCACTTTTCCATCTTACCGAACATTTAATTCAAACACCATTGCACATTTATTGAAAGCAAGAACAAAGACTGTGAAGTCGACCTTTCACAAAGAAACAAAAACGGATATTTATGTAATGCTAAGACGTTAAAAGAAACCTTATTTAAAATAATGAAAACACTTATTATACAGTATCAGTTAATACAACAAATCTACAAAAATTGTGCTGACTATAAGATATTGTGTAATTTTTTTTATTTGTCTTAGTGTGCTATCTGTATATCTGTGTATCTGTATATCCTCCAGTCAGGACCAGTTTCAAGCTGAATATGCAAAAAAATGCAATCAGTATAACTAATACGAAGACTACTTTTAACAGTTTAAAACTGCGGACGTCAGCATTTTATGGCTATTTAAGCAACGTGAAAATGGATGGAAGCATTCAGTTGAGGCTTAGAAATTGCAGTAAATTTCACTCTGTTAAATCTGTTTTTGTTGAATATGTCATCCAACACTCGAATAGTTTTTGGACAGTGCAAGAATGATCCTGATATATTCTGTTACATTTGTGGCTGTTTTACAGCACCCAAAAAAAGGACATATATATCTGACTTTGTCTGACTTTGAAAGACTTGGTGCGAGATCTTGATCTGCCGAAGTTGTCAGCAGAGTTACTAGGTTCACTATCTAAAGGAAAGAACCTGTTGCCTTCCAGGACCACACTTATATATTAAAGAGAAAGATCTGTATATAACGCATAATATATTGTTATAATATATAACATAGAGAAATAACTTCTGAAATATTTAAATTTTGTCTTGTATACTGCATAGACGTCAAATGAGTCAATAGAATATGATAATTATTGTCACGCCCACAGTCTGCGTCACTCGGCGCAGCTGCGCGCCACTCAGGCGTCACAGCTGGTACTGCTTCCGCGCCCGTACTTAAACGCGCA
>JAUZSU010121482.1:0-18193 GCA_034780255.1 Parotocinclus maculicauda
ACGTGTTGCTCTTACCAAGACAAATTCCTTGTATGTGTAACATACTTGGTGAAATAAAGAGATTCTGATTCTGATTCGAACAGCAGCAGCATTTAGCAGCATTTTTCATTGGGATGCTTGATCCTTCTACAGTCTTAAGAATCTTGATTAGGAACTGTGTTTTTAATAGGATAGCAGCCAATGTGTAAACGTTGCTAACGGCATCAGTGGCCATTTCAACGACACACATAACCACAGCTATACACATTTACGGAATTTAGAAGACACCCTTTTCCAGAGCGACTTACAACTGATATATTCGAACGGTTCAAGCAATCCTGGGTTAAGGGCTTCCTTAACCTCCTAAGACCTGGACTTTAGCTTGGTGTTCCTTTTTTAATTTCACCTAGCCATTTGTGATTAGTAGAAGCATTCAAAATTATTCAAAATTAAATTTGTCTTTGTGCAAAAAACAATGTCCTCATGAGTACTTGATCTATACGGATGTTGTAGCTTTCTATTATTGCTAACATTGCAGATATGTAATGTCCACATTTGAGGACGCAGGGTCTCAGGAGGTTAAAGACCCAACTGTGGCAGCTTGGCAGAGTTGGGATGTGAACCCTGTGAACCCAGGCCGCCCCACCTGGGACTGAACCCAGGGCCTTCTGACAGTAGCCAAGAAACCACGTTTTTTGGAAGGGGAACATGGTCATAAATTACCAGCATTTATTCATCAAAAAAAAATTTTATATATCTTTTTGGGAAAACTCAAAATTCCAATTTTATCGTCAAACAACTTTGTGTTGTTCTTAAAAATCAGTGTAGAAATTTTAGCAGACATGACCCCTGTCTATTAGTTGACAATAGACATGATGTTTCACTTGTGTTATTTGGACAGGTGGATGCAAATTATTCCCTCCACTCTCTCACCTTGAGATCAGACACGTCTCTGTAGCACTTCTCGGAGCGGGTATGATCAGACAGCTGGACGTTCCAGAAGCAGGGCAGCTGGTACACCAGGAAGGGGTTCTGTTTGATCACAGCGTTGAAGATGTCCTGCAAAGCACCACGACAATACCATAAGATTCCTATACATGAGCTCAGAATCAGGAGAGATTCCATACAAAAGGTCTTACAGATCTGTTATCGCTTGACTCCTACACATTAAATTAAAAGCTACAGTATAATCTAGATTATATGAAGTGTGATGCAGAAGGTGACAAATGCAGTTGGTGCCTGGCCATCAAAGTAACAGAACAGCACAGTAAGGAAGAGGTCAGAGTGACCATGAAGAATAGTTGTGTGGCAGGAAGCCAGCTCAAATAAACAATGAATTATGGTAGAGGCTAACTTTGTTTTATGTACATCCAGCTTTAATCCTGCAAAACGTTTAGGCATCTTGCATCTTAGTACAAAACTAAAAAGAGAAGCTAATTGAGGATCTTGTAATTTAGCAGCCATATCGAACTTTGGCTCACTAATTGTATTTTAATATTCTATCAAATAGCTCCACCCATTTCCTATCAAATAAAATTTTGTGCCAGTCTAGTGATGTTTCCCTAGTGATATATAATCCAATCTCAATTTAATTTTAGTTTCCCTCTTAAAAAGGGGGTTGCAGATTCCACATATTGGTTTTTCTTTTTATTTCGATTGACCATGTGTTTAGATTTTGTTTATGCCAAGTCTCCACTGCACATCTTGTTGTTAGTTTATTTTTAATCACACTCGCCTGTTCCTTGCCATTTTTCTGTTTGGTCTATGGGTTTGGGTCGACATACAGTTAAGCGCTTTTTAACGACCATCTGATCAAAATCTGTTCAATTTAAAACCAGAGTTCTTAACAATTATAATAAAAAATAAAAATCACAACAATAAACGCCTTTTACTACGTGTAATTTTCATTTAATAATGTCATCCTTTAATGTTTTGTTTAGATATATTGTTATTTAATTTATTTTCATACCTTTTAATTTACTTTGCATTAAATATATTAATAAGCAGAAACTATGTGATGATCATTTTTAGGTGTCACAGTTTTCTCTGCTAACAAGATGTGAAACGATTAAGTTTGTCTACTGCTTAAAGATTTAAAGTGTTTAAAAGGTGATCTTTCATTGCCTGTATATCTGACTAATTTTTTTTCTTTGGGCAAAGTTTATTTACATTTATATTCCACCGTTTGCATTTACATTTTGGCTCTACAGTGTGTGATTGATCTCTACATTGTTATAAATTTCATAAAACAAATTTTATAAAACAGTTCTATTTGAGGACTGTAATTCACAGGAATTGAAAAAAAAAAAAAAAAAGAATAAATCCATCAATGTATTTCCTGAAAAGAGTGTTTTCAATAAAACAGTTCAGGCTTTGGATGCTGTATGGACGGTAGAGCTATCTGTGATGCATTTACGTATAGTTTGTACTCAGTTTTATATTTATTGTACAAGCCAAATACAAGTTAAGTTTAATGTATGCTGCATTTCCTGTTTTACAAATATTCTTGTTATTTTTCATTGCCTAAATCGTGTTAGATGCCTAATTATATGCAAACATGGCAGCATGTGATTTGACATTGGTTCAAAGGGACTTTTGTGCATGAGCAATACAAAAAGTTAAAAAGAGAATTTAGACGAGCATTGTGCGCATTTCGGAAAACAATAAGCTTTTGACCATCAGTTTTTCGTAAAAAATTAGAGTAAGTTGTCGGTTTACTTATTGGATGCTAAATGTTGCCGTGATTCTATGGATTACTTTGAATGGAGTAGAAAACTTCAATAAAAGTTTGAACACAAACCTGCCGTCCTTGAGTGAATTTTTACTCTCAACTTGCAGTGTATATGAGGAACAAAAAGCTATGAGTCAGCACTACGTTTGGTGTGCACGTGTGCAAGTGGCCAGAGTCCCCAAAAGAATAAGTACTTGCTTACCACTACAGTTATATTACACTAGCATAAAAAGACTGTGACTATGGTAATTGTTAATATGGTAACGACCACAGAACATATTGTAAATAAGTGGCGCATACGTGTTTTGTTTGTTTCTTTATTTGGCTTATTTAACAATGCTATCGGCATCAGTGGCCATTTCAGCGACACACACAAGGTTATATCTATACACAAGGCCATCTCAAGACTAGTGATATATGTATTGTAAGCTCAGGTCAATGCCACTTCAGTGTAATCAAATAACTCAACGTGTCTTTGGATTGTGGGAGAAAACCAGAGTACCTGGAGTAAACCCACACAGACATGGGGAGGACATGCACAAGAGGACACTCCACACAGAATGATAACTCGCTACACAAAAAGAACCCAAGGCCAATCCACTCGGGGACTGAAACCACTGCACTAATGTTTTTCAAATTATTTAATTTAATTAAATATTATTTTATTCTTTCATTGTCTTTAATGTGGCACCCCGCTTGGTTGTATAATTTTTTTTTAGCTTTTGTGCTTCAGCTTCATTTAACCATTGCCTTTCTATATTATAGCATAATATTGTTATTATTAAATTAAATGGAAGAAGATGCACTGAAATATGACCTATACAAAAAAACTAACTTTAAAAACCACATAAAAAGGTTATACAGACTCTACAACTTTCCAGTCTGGCATGTTTTTAAATGTTTTAAACACAAGAGAAACTATATAAAAGCTCCACAACCCTGAAAATAGTCAAACGGACATGCAGCTGCGGTATCTAGTGTTTTTTTAATGTGCGTTATCTGCGACTGCACGCAGCAGATCAGATCAGATCAGATCAGATATTTGCTGTAGCAGTGTACGCATCTGCAGATTCAAAAGAAAACCAGCACATCTCTTACTCAAACTCTCAAAAATATCTCATTATAAATACTCTAATATTATACTGTAGTCATACACAGAGACGCTTATAACCTTCTCAGTGAGAATTGCAGGAAACTAAAATTTACTTCTGATCATTATTTTTTATACAACAAAAACGCACATTATTTTGAATAGTTTTTCTTCAGAAATAAAAAAAAGAATGTTTTCATTCCAGTTAGGTTAACTGGTGTTTCTAAAGTGCCCCTAGTGTGTGAATCGTTTGTATGAGCGTGTGAGTGTATGTGCCCTACGATGGTTTTGCACCCTGTCTAGTTCTGACGAGTTGTGGTAATGTCAGACTCACTTTTCCTTGGGCTTTCATTTTTGACCCAGAAAATACCAAGCAAGCAAAACTGGGAAAAATTACTTGCGCAAAACCAAAGCAGGATACCAGGCAGTCATCTGATATTCTGCTCTACCCTAGAAACAGAACTGCTTATCTAGCATGTTCTTTTTTGCACATGCTATACTATCAACACGCATTAATTATGCGGGACATGAGAGCAAGTAAGCGACTTGTATGGGTCATGCTTGTAAGTTAAACAATACATTCATCGTCCTGTGTGTGGCTGCACCTGATCTGCTAGAGAGGTTGAGAGCATACTCATCAGCTCTCTCTCGGCTGTCAGTCTCCACATCTGCTCCCACCTGAGCTTCCTCAAACGATCCAACAGCAGGAGGATCACACCTGTAAATAATAACACACGCGTAAAACGCTCTGGAGAGTAAAACAGAGATGTTAAACTCACAACAACGCACAGGACTAAACAAGAACAAACACACTCACAAATTACGATCAATATGACACTACACTATTATTCTTTGGAAATGAAATAATTTACATTTACATAATTTAGCAGAAACCGTTATCCAGATCAACTTACGTTTCATACAGTCTTACAATCCAAGCAATTGTGGGTTAAGGGCCTTGCTCAGGGACCCAACTGTTGTAGCTTGGCAGATAGTGGGATTTGAACCCTGGACCTTCTGGTCCATAGTACAGTACCTCAACCACTTGGCCACAATCAAACTGTATAGTACTATATAGAACACTTTAATAAGGATTTTAATTCTTGAGCTAAGTGGATGGTATTGATAAGACTTCTGTTTAGTTGCATCATAACTACACAAATCAGGGTAAATCAGTCGATTAGTCAATAGTTATTTTTGGGAGCTTCAGTGATGTGGAATGGCTGGGTATTTTTTAAAAATACAGCCACAGATTTAAATACACCAAACCTAATATTAGGGAATAAGAAGAGGGACAGCAATGGGGACTTGAATTGAGCCATAAAAATTGGTGAAGCTCTGGCACAGCGGTTAGCAGTGTCGCCTCACAGCTCCACCATCCCCGTTTGATCTGACTGAACCCGTGTCAAGTCTGCATGTCCTTCCTGTTATTGCCTGGGTTTACTCGCAGTACTCCAGTTTCCTCCCACATTCTACAACATGCAGGTTAATTCTAACTGAGATTCTAAAGTGCCCTCAGTGTGCCCATATGATGGATCACCACCCTGTCTAGGTCTGTTCCTGCCTTTCGCTCTGTGCCACAGAGTTTCTGTTGTTGTACCATTTATAGCAATGACAAGAGCATTTATTTGATGTAAATGTCAACTGGTCAAAATAACAAATAAGATGCACTGTTTCCAGACGTTGACAAATAACACAAAGAAAGACGTTTAAGCTCCTTTTTTAACATTTTTTTAAAACAATGTTTTAAATTAGGCATGTTCAGAAATTAATATTTTAAGTGTCTTGTAATTTCGCTTAATAAATAAGATTCAGTTCAGGTTATCATCCAATCAGTGCCTTATTAAGAAAAACTAAGATGCATTGGTGTTGGAATTCATCATAAAGTGGGTCAGAACTGCGTGGATTTATTTTTTAATAAATTGGAGTTGTCTGTAAATTTTATCCAGAGCTGTATATTGCAAGAGTAGGCTATGTGTTGCTGTATGTTGTGTTTGTAATCACCACAGATATGTACACTGAATGCTAATGACTGCTCAAGGTCTTTGAATATGTTTCAAGACTTTAAAACTCTTGTCACAGCTCGAGCTATGTAACAAATGTGTTCCTGATATAAATAGATAGGCCTTTAGACTGGAGGCAAAAAAATCTGAATCCTTGTATAACAGTTTTGGCCAAAAGTATGTAAACGACCCTTTAAATTAGTGATCTTTATTACTTTGACCACACTCCCTGCTAACAGGCTCACAACACAAAACATACAGGAATGAAAGTCAGTTCATCAAGTTCTGCCCAGTCCTTCCAGCAAAGTAAATTACGAAATGGTTTGCCAGCTTTGACAGACAACCTGGACTGATGCGCAGAGCCCTGACTCCATCAGGCACCTTTAAGATTAACTGAAATTCCAGCTGTGAGTCAGGGTCTATTGTCCAACATCAGTGCCTGACCTCTCAGCTGGGGCCCACATCTAATAGAAAACCTTCTCAGAAGATTGAAGTCTAGTGTTTCAGCAAGAGAGGATAAAACAGCACACTAAGATAGAATTTTGGGGTGTCTACAAACGTTAGCCTTTATAGCACATCAGGGCATGAAAATTATAAACCACATGCAGAAGGTGATGGGATATTTATTGACTGTCAGCAGGTTGTGAATCTGCTTAAAAAGCATAATATGACATGAGTGACATGAGAATATCTGGTCTATGATCAGTAAACCCACCAGTGTTGAAGCCTCTGCCTAAAGCAGGCCACGGTCGATGGTTCTTCCACAGGTTCCCCAAATACCAGTCACTCTGATTCTCCACCAGTCCCAACACCTGTTGACCTAAGACAGAATGACATGAAGACGAATCAGTAATGTAATTATAGGATAACAAAAACAGATAAATGTTTAGGTCTTTTCAGTACATGGACAAACAGTTAAACGCCTACATTACGTTCTTTGAAGATAACAGGAATTTGACCGAAACAAACAATTACATAAATATATAAAGGTCAAGTATGTCTCCAGACCTAAACCCTAATCAGCATTTGTGGAGTCGAGCAAGGTCTCGAACATCCACCAGCTCTGTGATGTCTTCATAGAGAAGTGGAAGAGAATTCCTGTAGCAACCTGTGAAGCCATTTTCACTTAGAGGTGTACTTACTTTTGTTGCCAGTGGTTTAGACAAACGTGTCTTATCTTCAGTGTTGTCAGATGAAAAGATAAAATAGTAATAAATATAAATAAATAAAATAGTTCCAAAATGTGAGAGATGTACTCACTTGTATGTGTGTGTATATATTTATTTATTTATATTTACACATCCAGACCCACACCCAGACACATGGTTTTACAGAAATTAAATCCTCAAATTCACACAAGATATCAGGTTTTCTCTTTACCCATATAAAGTCAGAGATGTCTGCATGTTATTTACTGTGAGACATTGTTAATATAGGAAATAAAACTCAGTAACCATAATCTCCAAATGATACATTAATCACCACTGATGTAGCTCCGAACCAGAAAGCAAAACTAAACAACACTGCAGCTTTGCCCCAACACTTTTCACTCCTTAAAGGGCTAATACCTGAAGTTTGGCAAGAGCTTGCTAGAATAACTTGCTCGATGCTGATGCAACATGGATAGACTTGGTTTGTAGAGTGGATTGAAAGCATGTGCCCACAAGATTTAGGATGTATTTTTCACAATGCCCTATATACAGTATTTATGGCACTGACCCTACTCCAACAGAGGCTTTATATCTGTAGTCAGTTGTGGTTTTCATGTACTGATGAGATGTACATCTGTAATTGCCACTTGGCCCGGAAATCTGCTGAGCCAAACTTTACAGCTGATACACATCTATGGGAGATTACAGAACTCCAAATGTGGGTCTCATAGCTGGATGCTGACAGTAAAGTGCCCCAGTTTCTTAATGCCTTTCACAAAGTGGAATCTGACATTTTTCTGCCTGTGGAAGATTTTGCCCAACCAACATTTTTGTCTTGCATTTGTTAATGAGACACCGCTAAGTACAGTCAAACTCTGGTATCTATATGCAACTCAATAGTCTGGATAACAAATGTGTGTGTGACAGGGCCTTATTTTCTTTTATATAAATTAAGCAATTCCCACTTTATTTCATCATTTTAAAAACTAGTACTTTCAGTATTTTTTAGCATAATATACGATTTCCTGATTGGTTCTGCTTGTTGTTAGTGCATTGGCTGGAACTTCTGTAAGACTTTGTAATCCCACAAAAACTAATATCAAGGAGGTTGCAATACGACAGTGAGCCCCTCCGAATCAGGGACATCAGATGTACAAACTCAAATCAGTACTTATTTCAATGTAATATCATTTCAGTGTTTCCAGTATATATTTTTTCAGAACTTTGACATGTGGTGAAACAGCAAAACTCTGCAGAGAGCTTTTAATTTGAAATAATGGATGGAGAATGAAACAAAAGCAGTTTCTTGCTGTAAACAGGTCTGTGAATAACAATGTGCTGTCATCTAACCCTGTGCTTTCACTAATAATTAACCTCTAAAACTAACTCTATGGCTAAGGGAGGTGGGGGGTGTAATGAGAGGCATAAAACCATTCTGAATCACCCATCACCCATATGTTACACTCTTACTAGGCATGGAATTGGATATATCAGGATTCAGGAGTTTTCTGATGTAATTCAAGTTAATGGTTCAGACAGCAGGTGAGAAAACTTAAGTACCCCCTTATATACACTGCTCACAAAAATTAGGGGATATTTCATTGGGGGAATATTTCATTTTGAAATATCTCTTAATTTGTGAGGGCAGTATATTTGTCCAGTTTCCCATCTGAGATAATGCTGCACAGACCCAATCCTTTCTAACTGAGGGAAGGATGAACTCCCTGCGGCTATAATAGCAGCCCTTGTCAACCTATCCTGCACCACTAAAGATGGCAGATGGATAGGTCAGAGAGTAGCACGTTCCTTCCTCAGGTTTATTCTTTCCGTAGAAATCTGCCCCCGGCCAGTAAAAAGAAGAGCCAGGCCCTTCACTGGCCTACAACCATCTTTCTTGAGCATGGCTATGGTATGTGGAAAAGAATGTCTGAGGATGGGCCAGGACTAACTTGGGTAAAAAATATAAAGAAATATAAAGAAAAAATACAATAATTTCTCTTATGACTTTATGAAGTTTCAGATAACAAGCAGTACATGCTGTGTGTATAATTGAACAGGAATCCTACTGGTTAAGACTTGCATCTTCAAAATGTATTATTTAGATTTTTTAAGGACATGGGAGCTTTGTTAATCTAAAAAAAATAAAATAAAATAAATCTCTTACACAGAAATACACTTCTTCGTTTTTCACAGCGAAGACAGATTTACGGGTGTGAAAGTTTTATCCTCGCTGAATAATTCAACGCGTGAGCAGCGCATATATAAAATCATATCCTGGTGAATAGAACATCTGCTCACTCCAGGAGCCCTAAAAAAGGTTGGTCTGAGTGATTGAAGGCTTAGTAACATCTCTCTGATGACCTTTCATTAATTATTAATGTTTGTCAGCAGCCTATAATCTCCATTAAGTGTGATAGATAAATAGATAAATAAATGTCTATGATTATTTTCCTGTGAAACACCATGTCACCCTCAGTGTACTCATATAAATAATTGTTTTTAAAATGCTTTTTTATGCTCCTAAATACTGTAGATGTGGTTTTTATGTGCCCGTAAGGCAGTCTCAATGATGTGTGAAAAGTGTTACGGTTTTGCAACCGTTATAAATCTCTAAATTGCCTATATTAGCTTTCGTCGTTGAGGCCAGGCCACCTGAGAATGCATCTTTGATTGGGAATCAATAAGCAGAAAAGATAATAGACAAAGTTAATTAGCCATTTCAATGCCAAGTAAGTTACTGTTGCGTGCTGTTTGTGTAGACTGTGTGGTGAGGTTAAGGTACTGGACTACTCACCAAAAAGTCAAAGCTACAGTTCTAGCACTGCTATCTGTCAATTTATGGGTGCGAGTAAGGCCCTTGTAATATTACATCAGTCATATGCCATGCTGGAATAAAATACAAGACTTATAATCTTGGGATAGTCTTAATCATTAATTGAAATAACCTTAAAATAAATGTAAATATAAGGAGCATCAGAGTGCCAAATAAGTACTACGTACAACAGGACAGGCCCATGCACTTGAAAAACACCCCTTACAGACAGTTTCAAACAAGTGGTGCAAGTCACACACAGAAACATAACTAACTTGCACAAAAAACACTAACACTAAACACATCAACCAAGTTAGAACAATGAGTGCATTTATACATTTAGAATTTTGAAGACCCATTAGTGTATGATCACCCATCACCACCCATCAGAATGTTATTGATCTTTAGTGGAGATAAATGAGTGTGAAAAGGCTTTTGTAAGACATTAAATTATTCAAAGTGTCTTCCTTCCGTGCATAGCAGAAATGACTTGGGCTCCACCATAACCCTCATCAGGAATAAAAGATTACTAAAGATATGAATGCAAGCTGGGGCATAGCATCTTATTAATTGGCTGAGCCCTTAAGATTGGGCCTTACATTTTTATTGTATTACAAATTTTTGTCTTTATATTTAGAAGAACAGAACACTACTCACTCATAAACATGGCGAAAGCCAAGGTAAGTAGTAAAGATCTGTTCAGGTTCTGTGCTGCAGGAACACAGCAGGACATGCTTTCAAGTACTCCAATCAAGGAAAGCAGTTCTCCATCAAAAAACTCCTTCAGCATCACTTTACCATTCCAGTGGCTGCTGCTTTTACACTATCCTTGATTTCAAATCAAGATGTAAGCTATTCGCTGAGTCCTTTCCACACTGCGGGCTGACAGAAATGATAACACAGTTTCACTTCCATTAGGCTATTAATGACCTGGAATGGTGAAAAATGAAAGGAACCTAAAATGTGTCCCAGAGGTACACCCAGTGACTGGAATAATCGCTCGAGTAGAGAAATGCACACGCGCGAGTTGGTTGCTCTGTCATTGAGTAAAAAGGAGGAAAACAAAAGAACTAAAGGCTACAAGAATGAAAAAGGGTGAGCAGATCCACTGAAAGGTTCTGGAAAAATTCTTCCCCTTTTTTCCCCCCACTTCTATATTTCTACCACAGGCATTGAACACATTCATGTAAACCTATCATTAATTATTATTTTATTAATTATATATTTATTTAATGTAATTATATAATTAAATTATTATTTTATTTTAATTTTTCACTACTTTATCTTTCCAGGTTCACTAAAATTACCTTTTCCACCACTGGTAAGGCACTTTAGAACCACCACATGCATCTAAAAAACCTAAAAACCAAATCTATCATCTGATGATCTGTTGGGTACTGCTCTATAAAACTGTAAAGATGGCATGGGATTTAATTACTGGTTTAGACCATTGGGCACAGTGGTCAAATTCAAGTTTATTACAGTAAATACGTGAATTCACAAGTGTGTTTTTTATTATTTTTTTTGCAGTAAATGACATCATTTGATGACAAACTAGAGACGCAACACTCGGTCAGCTGGAGACCACTGTTTGGCCGATTAGTCTCATGAAACAGATTCTGTGCTGGTTACATTTAACTTGTGCATTGCATGACAGTGGCACAAACATGAACAGCACAGTGTTTCTACTAACTTTAATTCATTTTTTGTTTAATGTTTGTATGGAGGTTCAGACAAGGCTCACGTGATGGTTTGTTTATGAGGTCGATGTTGATGAATGTTCATGATGAGGAAGTGATTCGATTTCAGCTTTATTTGGCGTGCTACTTATTCAATTACAAACACATTCAGATTCAATGTAAAAAGGACTATCAGGTCCACATATTTTACTTTTTGGAAAACTTAAACTAAAAGTTTTATTGCTCAGCGTAATTGTTTTCCTGTTTTACCTTTATATGTGTCTATGAAAAAGTTTTGTCTCCCTGCCGTGGGGAAACTTAATTTCATATGTAGCCAGGTTTCTATTTGCTGTGAGAAGATTTGGGCCACTCGGGCTGATCCTTATTCTCTCAATGAGTTCTTTTAATAATTATGCCAGTCTTCCCAAGATTGCCTCACTCAGCCTAAGCCCCAGAGCTTCTTGACATAAAGGGTACAGGTACTTCATTATTTAAGGGACCAAACACATCACACAGTCATTCACACGCAAAAATAATTACTGTCTCCAACTACATAGACATTATAAATCCAAAGCTCTATCACCGATGCTGCTTCAGTGACACTTTCACTTACTGCAGTTGTTTACATTCTGGGATCTAATTTTACTGGTACGGCATGAATCAATTGTGCACCTGCAGCACTCTGCAAAAGTCTTGGCCACCAATAAATTAGATATACAATTGTTTTAGCAATGGTATGGTTGGCATATATTACAAAGTATCTTTATTAGAAGACAACAAGGAAATTTAGGGAATTTGTATGTAAAAACAATTAAAAATCAAATCTAAAATACTTCTATAGGCTACAGTGGCAAGGACTGATTTGACCTCCCCTTACACTTGAGCAATAGCAGCTACAAGTTAACCCTCATAAGCCTGTTGAAGCTTGATCATGAATGGTATTTTTGGAAGGGTGGTATCAACATTTTGAAAAGAGAACAGGGTGAAAAGCTTAGATTGGAATCAATATTATTGGAAAATACTCTGTTCACAAAAATTAGGGGATATTTAAAAATGAATACAAAACTACAAAAGAAGCATTAGATTTTGTTATATTAAACAATAAAATCAAAGAAAACAACAGAAAGTTGTTCTATAATGCAAATCAGATGGAAAAACAGCTTTTATTTAATTGGTAAAAGTGCACTATATAAAAGGCTGAAAGTGCTGAAGTATCTGAAAATTTCCTGATCTTGAAAGTGCACATTATGCAAGTTCCCGGCCCTTGCAATACCTCTGTAACAAGAATGTGAAGATGGTCCAACACAGACTTAAGTGGCAACTGAACTTTGAAAATCCCAAAGTGTTATTAGCAGACTGTGGAATCGCTTTCAAAAGACTGGAACAATACAAAGAAGACTAGGGCAGGGTCACCCATCTGCCACAACAGCAAGAGATGCCCACTACATGACCATATTGGCAAGAAGGAACAGGTGCAGCAATGAAAAAAAAAAAGAATAATTGCAGTCACAGATTCTTGCTGCCACTGGCTGAAGGATATTTACCCAGATCATACAAAATCAGCTCAGTGGTGTTTGACTGCATGGTTGGTGAACAATGGTATGGATTCCGTTATCTGCTGAACACAGATGAGAATCCACATATCATGTGAGAAAGGAGGTGGTGGTGGAATCATGGTTTGGCTGGCATCAGCATTGGTGGTCGTACCGAGCTCCATGTCATCAGAAACAGATCGTTGACTGCTGTCAGATACCGAGATGAGGTCCTGTACCCTATAGTACTGGAGCAGTTGGAAACCTGTAAACTGGCCTTTTTAAAATTTGCTGTGGCCTTACAATTACTTAAAACAGAGCCAATAATGTCTAAACCACTGGCAACAAAACTGAGTACAACCCCAAGTGACAATAGACAAACTGTGCCCAATTAGCCATTTTCCCACCCCGGTATCATGTGACTCGTTAGTGTTCCAAGGCTCCAGGTGTGAATGGGAAGCAGGTGTGTAAAATTTGGTGTTATTGCTCTCACGCTCTCATACTGGTCACTGAAACTGCAACATGGCACCTCGTGGCAAGAAACTGGAAAAATATTGTTGCATAAAGATGACGAAGGCTATTAGGAGATTGCGAACACTCTAAAAGTGCTAAAAGTGAAATTTTGACAATAGATGTAGCAGTGCTGCCAGCTTTGCTGCAGAGTATGGTGCTTAAGGCTACAGTGGTGGGGGGTCAGCCTGTCAGTGCTCAGACCATAACCTGCACACTGTATCCATCTGGTGTGCATGGCTGTCGCCCCAGAAGGAAGCCTTTTCTAAAAATGATGCACATGAAAGCCCACAAACAGTTGGCTAAAGACAAGCAGACTAAGGATATGGATTACTGAAACCTTGTCCTGTGGTCTGATGAGACCAAGATAAACATATTTGGTTCAGATGTTGCCAAGCATGTGTGCGAGAAACCAGGTGAAGAGTACAAAAACAGGGGCGCCTTACCAACAGTCAAGCATGGTGGTAGGAATATCATGGTTTGGAGCTGCATGAGCAAACACTGCCTTGCTAAAGAACCTCAGAGCAAAGGTCAAGCATGTCTCCAAAGCTAAACCCTTTTAAACATCTGTAGAGGAGCACATGATCGCTAACACCCACCATCTCTGTGATGTCGTCATGGAAGAGTGGAAGAGGATTCCAGTGAACTCCATGCCAAACAGTGTTACAGAAGTGCTGGAAAACAATTGTGGTTGCACAAAATATTGACACTTCAGGCACAATTTAGCCATTTTCATTTAAAAGTGTAGTCAGTGTTGTTGTCAGCTGTTTAGCCTTGAATGCCTGTTGTGGTATATTATTTTGAGAGAACAGCAAATTTACATTGTTATACAAACTGCAGATTGACTACTTTACACTGTATTAAACTGTCATATCTTTAGTGTCATCTGATTAAAAGATATAATCAATTATTTACAAAAGCTTACTTTTGTGAGCTACACTACATATTACTGAGCATTGTATTAGGACAACACCACATGAATACTGGGTTGGGCTCTGCTTTGCTCTCAAAAGAACCTCAATTCTTCACGGCATTGATTACACAAGATTGAAGATTCTGTTCCATGCTGATATGACTGCCTCGTGCAATTCCTCTCGATTTTTCAGGTGTTCTCTTATGCTGTGAAGCTTTCATTCTGTCACATCCCAAATGTGTTTTATTGCATTTAGATCTGGTGATTGGAAAGGCCTCTGAAGAACCCTGAACTCACTGCCCTGTTCCTATAGCCACTTTGTGCTATTTGTGCTAGGTCACATGGTGTGGTAGAAGACGGTACCATTTAACTGAATACTGATTGATATTCACAAGCCCAAAGTTTGTATAGAAAACATTCCCACACCCTTACACCACCTTCAACAGCCTGACCCAAGGTTAGTTGGGGTTCCATAGATTCATGCCTTTCAATATGCATCCAGATTCATAAGAAATGTTCTGTATTTTTTCTGTTTGGCCTACACCCACTGGTCTCCAGACGCTTGTGCAAAATCTAACGATTCACGTTATCAATGATTAATTTTTATCTCACAATGCCTCAAAGAGGATGTCGTGATGAATTAATTTTTGGCTCTCTGTTTTTTCCAACTGTCCGTATAAATGATCCGTAGGGTTTAGGTCAGGTGACACTTTGATATTCATTCGCCTCTAAGAAGTTGCACAGCTGTGCGGTGGGTTTTGGCTCATTACCCTGCTGCAGTATGAATCCTTCTCCACAAAGATACAAACAGACTTTTGGCTTCCCATTGTATGCCATGCATTTACTATATACTGTATATAAACATTAGTCTATACTAATTAATATTAATTAAATGAAATCTCTACGTAATCATTTTCACAATAAGGTTCAGATACTCCTTCAAAGTTTCAGATCAATTCCAAAAAAACCTCGTCCAGCTAACAAACGTATAGGACCTACAACATAGATAATGAGATAAGAATGGAAACCTCTGAATTTGTGAAAGACAGCCCACAGCTCAGCGATGTCTGTAGCGAAGGTGATGTCAGTATCCAGAACGATCACTTTCTGCAGGTCAGATGGCAGCGTCTTGGTCAGAACCAACTTCATCAGGCCGTAGATACCAGAGTAATGTTTGTTGGGAATCCATGACACCTCAGACTAACACAAAGTGAAGGTTAACCAAAGACTTAAGGCATTAAAGTCACACTACAAAACAATTTGGCAAAAAAGTGTAACTGAAGAGACTCACCTTCAGTTCATCAGCATCGTAGAAGTCCACTCGGACTGCTGGCACCATCCACGTGTGGAAGAGGGAGGACAGGATCTTTTGGGCGATGGAGTCAGTGATGAAGTAGAAATGGAGAGGGTTCCGCCTGTCAGACATTTACAGATACAAGACAATTACAATCGGGGACGGAGCAGCAGTATGCGCCACTGCTTCCTTTAAGAACACAATTTCCTCTTACTGCTCCCAGCTGGCCTACTAAGGGGAGTTGAGGTAGACTAAAAAGGAAGTAACAACTTTGAATATAACCTTGGTTGATAAGCCAAAGACAGGAATTGTGTGGTCTGAGAGAAACCTCATTTACATACATCAGTCTTAAAGTTGTGCTGAACAAATACAAGCCACATCATTCGTATGCCCTATTCCGACTGGATTAAATTCTCAGGTGGCATCCATAACTACATTTTTACACGTCTCCTCAGTTATAACACTCTGGAAAGCAATAAAAATGAATACAATACGGGAGTTTTTTTTACGCGCTAGTGCCGTTATGCGCCGGTGTGGTTTCTGTTCTGTTAACTCTAGATGAAAATGCCTATTATTTTTCATACTATAAATCAATACAGAAGTCATTATGTTTCACTTAGCGAGCTTACAATATTATTTAACTTTTAAATTACTTCTAGATGTGCCCTTGATGTATTATCCGCATTAGTGGCTTAAAAATATAGTACAAAATACCAGTTGATCATTTACACCTCTATTTATTTACTGGTAAGCATCTAACATAAGCAACTGCTCAGTAATGCAGTTCCAGTTCATCGAAAGTTGTGCATATACAAGTGTAGACAAAAACTTACAACTGTGATATTCTTTTAAAAAAACGTTATTTAGCTATGATTGTCTTCAAAATGGCAAAACAAAAACACAGATATTACAGATTATTTTCTCTATGCTGAAGTCTTAAATGACTTGGTAACAACTGCAGTAGAAGAAATGACCCAAAATAAAATTAAAGTAAAATGATTATTGTCATTAAAGGATGTAAAACTATTTTAAATATTAGGGATTTTAAGATTTCAAGTTAACTCTTGGTCATATGTAGATAACAGTAGATGTCCAACTAGATTTATTCCTTTATTTATCTATTTTTGTAATAACACAATCTACAAGTGACATCTCAAAAAAATGGGAGAGTATGCACACCAGCAAAGTTGTATAACTTATTTACACACAAAAATACCAAATTAATTAATTGGGACATTTATCATCTATTACAAACAATGTTACACTAGTAACCAAGAGCAGCACTGGCCGGCTCAATCCCAAGTGTCTTTTTATCAGACACAGAGTGCACCGCATAAGCAACTCAAAGTGCACGTAGTGTACATACGTAGGGAACAGCAAGTCGATTAATGTAGAGCCTTAACACTACATAACTGCAGCAATTGATGCTCAAAATTTTTTTTACTAATGTTTTTATTGGGTGGGAACTTCAGTCCACTCGTAGAAACGTCCCAGCTTTGGAATGCGGGAGAACGCCAAGGTATCTGGAGTAAACCCATGCAGACAAGAGGGAGGACCTATAAAGTCCACACAGGAAAGTTCAGGAACTAAGCGAGGTATGAGGTGAGCGCACTAACCACATGCACTACCTTTTTCCTTAATATAAGCAAGTGTGGTAGGGTGCATCTGTTAGGGTCGCCATTACAGAGCCATCAGTGGGGCGGCCTTATATCCATTATCTTAATAATGTCCCGATCCCAATCAGCTGCTTCACGTCCTATAAAGGCGTGGTTTTAGCGCTGTTCAGGGCCAGGTCAGCGTTATTCCATCGGGATTCCATCGCCGTTCGGTTCGCGCGTCTGACCACCGGCGGTCTTGGGCCCTTCCGCGTTCCCGAGAGATAGTGGTAAAGTTCCGGGGTTTTTAGTACCGAAGGACTGGTATGGGCGGGTAACCCCCGAGGAATTTAGTTAGTTAGGGGCACTGAGTTTTTTTGCGCCTTGGCCACTTCCGCGATATCGTCTCCCTCCCCCCCGCGCTGAGTGCGCGTTCGAACTCACGCTCGCTCTCTTGCGCTTCAACGTCCTCTGCACTCTTTAGAGCAGCTACCCGGAAGTGCATTAGAAGCTTACGCGTCCGGCGCCTTTGCGCTCTCTTGAGTCTGACTCTAGTCGGCTGCTGTCTCGAGATATGCCCCGGCTAGAGTAGCCACCGGGTAACATACACTCCCGCGTCCCGGTTTGGCCTTCATTTAATTGCATGCACATTCGAGCTCACGCTCGCTCCCTGGCGTTTGGACTACCTGCGCGCCATTTAAGAGACGTCCCAAAACCGCGCTTTCTGCACGTCTGCCCCAACTGGCGCTTTGACGTCCTCTCGTGACCAGTTCGCGCATTGCTCCCATTCGGGAAGCAACCTCAGCGTGACCCTTTATCCTTTTGGTTTTTTTGTGTTAGGAGCCTTACGCTCCGCTCTTCATCCCCTTTCAGTTGTTCTATATTATTTCCCAATTCTTATTAT
>JAUZSU010121493.1:0-18191 GCA_034780255.1 Parotocinclus maculicauda
GTTTAATCGGACCAGCCGGTTATTAGGACCAAAACGATCGCGTCCCGATGTGGTCCCATTAACCAGAATCGACTGTAGTTATAGTTTAGTCTGCAAATCCTAGGTTGAAATTTTGAAGGATTACACTCAACACGCACATCAGTGAATACTTGGAAAAATATTTTTATACTTGTATATGTTGCTTAACATCCACAAATTCAGCGATCTGGATGTAGTTCGGACACCGTATTATATACAGTACCATTTATACTGTATTATATATGAGATATTGTAGTATAATTTTATTGACTGATTTATAAAATATCAACATTAACTACCGAATACTGATTTACTTTTTAGTTTTTACTGTTTACAATGGGGAAAATATTATTTCATTGTAATGCTGTGTGGAGAATGTTGTTTCATTAAGATCCTCCTTAACTCTTGTGCTCTGTCTCTCTATCTCTCTCTCCCTCAAACACAAACACACAAACTAATATATGAAATGAGAAACTGCCTTTATGTGACAGCACAATGCATGTCCTGTTGTATTTAGACATCCAGAAACTGTAAAGTGTTCTCAAGGCTGTGAAGAGCAGGCACGTTTAACTCTCGCTAACACAGTTCTTGGACTAATAGAGGTCCCATTATACACTCACTGGCCACTTTATAAGGTACACCGGCTCGATAAGCAAATATCTGACCGGCCAGTCACACGGCGCAATTCAAACTGAGCATCAGAATGGAGAAGAAGGCTGATTTGCATGGCTTTGAATGTGGCATGGATGGTGGTGTCAGATGGGCTGGTCTGAGTATTCCAAAAACTGCTGACATTTACTGGGATTTTCACCCACAGCCTTCTCCAGGGGGTACAGAGAATGGTCTTTAAAAGAGAGAAAAAATATCCAGTGAGGGAAGTTATGTTCTCTGGGCAAAAATGTCTTGTTGATGCCTGAGGTCATAGGAGAATGGCCAGACTGGTTCAACACTGGTTCCCAATTCAGCACCTTTGAAATTTTGAATTGTTGGATGCACCTCCAAAGGAATATTTTTAGCATTTACATTTCCAGCATTTAGCAGACGCCCTTATCCAGAGCAACTTACAACTGATGCAATCTTACAATCCAAGCAATGGTGGGTTAAGGGTCTTTCTCAGGGACCCAACTGTGGCAGCTTGGCAGAGGTGCGATTTGAACCCTGGATCTTCTGGTCTAGAGTCCAGTACCTTAACTGCTAGGCTACCACAGCACCTCACTGAATCAGATCTGCAGGCAAAAGGGGGTCCAAAACGTAGTGGCCAGTGAGCGAAAATATGCCTGTGGTGCAATCCAGGGCTTTTCTGCAATGTTTACAGCAATAAAGATGAGCTTGATGGAGGCACACAGTCAATCTGTCAGATAATATGCACTTGTTGCATTGAGTATGTGTTGTGTGCATGATTACAAGCCTGGCAACTAAAACCACAGGGTGTCGGTTTTATGACTTGTCATGCATCACTGCAGGCGTAGCTTAACATTTCACACCAACAAGAAGCAATCAGTTATTTACTCAAGCTAATTGCACAGGGGCTTTCATGCCACCACAGCTGTCACTATCAGAAGCAGCTCAGAATGCATCAGGAATTATTGCTATCGCAGAACTAAAGTGTACAATGATTTATATGCATTTTTTAGAACCCTGCCCTGCAGCCGAATCTCCATCAGGCACAGCCAATTGTGTCTGAATGCGACATCCATCCCAGTGGAAAGTACCGTTAGGGTCCTTCTGTGCACCTCTCAGACAGAATTAAGGAACCATTGAGGTCCCAGACAGGACCTGAAAAGGTACCTGACTGTGAATCCCCGGTACAAAATCCAGTGAGGGTTGAGACTCTTCACCAGCCCAAAATGCAACCTGGGGTTCACCTTGTCACCTTGTGGATAAGAACCAATTTGACTCAGCGGTACAACACTGGTGGTACGTGGTGATTTTAGGGTGTGTCAGGTGGAGAGGACTTGGACCCCGTTGTAATTGGATGTGTGTTCCTGAGTTTCCTTCTCACCAAGTTTGAGGTCCTCGTATAATGGTGCTGGGTCTCTACCAGGGTTGCCAGGGTTAACTTTAAACAAAGTTAAAGTGTAAAAAGTGTACAAGGAATAAAATACCATATTCTTGACTTGTTATATAAAAACAGGCTTAACCAATCATATTTGTTCTTTGCTCAAAGTTTTTTTGGAAGATGAAAAGCATTCATTAGGAAAACATGTCCGCAATTTTTGTCCGCAAACTAATTTAAATCAGTCAGTTGTAACTAAGCTAATGAGCCATCACTTTTGGACATGATTACATTATGATTGAAGGGTAATGCCCTGAATTCTATTGTTCTATTCCGCAAAAGCTTTTCCTTTGAAGGACAGTTTCACGTTTGATTGATTCATTACAAATTGGACTCTCGTCTTTTTTCGCTGTCACCTTTAGACACAATTACAGTGGGGGCAGAGTTGAGGATCTCATTTAAGAAACTCATCTTGTGTCTGGAACGGATTGGTAAGTCGACACCTCATTTTCATCTTCTTGACTAGGAGTCATTAATTCTACTGAGAAATGTCCCTGGAGGCAGGTGCTATCGTGTATACCAAAAGGCTTGACATTCAAAAATAGCAAAATAGCTTATCCACACCTGGATATTAAGCTATTGTTTATGATGTTATCAGATGTCAGGTAGGATCCATAGTAAGAAAATCATAGGCCACCATTAGAATGGTTGTTTTAGCAATAGTATATGACTATATATATATATATATATATATATATATATATATACAGGGGTTGGACAATGAAAGTGAAACACCTGTCATTTTAGTGTGGGAGGTTTCATGGTTAAATTGGACCAGCCTGATGGCCAATCTTCATTAATTGCACATAACACCAGTAAGAGCTAATTAGAAGGGTAAGAGCACAGTTTTGCTTAATATTTTGCAATGCACACAACATTATGGGTGACATACCAGAGTTCAAAAGAGAACAAGTTGTTGGTGCACGTCTTGCTGGCACATCTGTGACCAAGACAGCAAGTCTTTGTGATGTATCAAGGGCCACGGTATCCAGGGTAATATTAGCATACCACCAAGAACAACGAACCACATCCAACAGGGTTAATTGTGGATGCAAGAGGAAGCTGTCTGAAAGGGATGTTCGGGTGCTAACCCGGATTGTATCCAAAATACATAAAACTTGGGCTGCCCAAATCATGGCAGAATTAAATGTGCACCTCAACTCTCCTGTTTCCACCAGAACTGTTCGTCCGGATCCACAGGGTCAATATACACGGCAAAACCTTTGTCTAAAACCAGGTGTTTCAGTTTCATTGTCTAACCCCTGTACATTCCTTTCCTCACTTGTGAATATGCATATTGCTGACATGGATAAAAATGCTTCAATAGTTATTTTTGGGTAGTAGATTAACTTTTGTTTAGGGGGCACACACATTACTCTCCCAGAGATGCATAAAAACGGGTTTGAATGAATACAGCATTTGTGTTGGCTAAATAGCTCATAGTGTCAAGAATAATGTCTCTCTGTGAATATGTAATTAGATATAGTTCTTATTGATTATTATTCAGACCATTAAGTCAGGCTCAACATGCACTTAACCTGTTCTCTTGTGATCTGTTCCTGTCTGAGACAATGGAAAAAGGGGGACGTTTTTCAGTCTTTATTAAGAGTTGACTCCTACAGGGACTTCTTTCCTGTCTCTCGGCAGCTTCTAACCGAAATGAATAGGCTAGAGAGCGTCACACAGCCTCATTTCCTCCAGTCTAATGGTGTTCAGGTGAATAATTGCACTGATTGATGGCAGTATTCACTGCCAGCAGCACACAGAGATTTAGAAAAGAGCAGGTTTAATCTTCACTTTTTTCTTGAAAAAATCCATAGGTTCTTTGCATATGCTGTCTGGATTCGAGACTGATGCCTGGAAGGACCTGAGATTTTAACAGAATCGCAGTTAATCCAGTGCATCAATTAATTATTGGAATACTTTCCAAAATAATTTTATCCAGAATTGTTCATACTTCATGTAACAGTTGGCTAGATGTGATGTTCATGTCATGATAACTGATCTTTTGTTTTTCACAACATCAGGTCAATGTTGTACAAAAATACATTGAGCTTCGGCAGTGAACCTAGCCCGACGGCTGCATTAGGCCAGACTTTTTAAATTGCTTGTTCATCGGATGTCCCTACTTAATAATCTACCGAGGAGGGAGAAAAAAAAATTAAAATAAATCTTTATTTTTCAGCACTTTTTAATTTCTTGAGGACTATGTGGAAGTGTAAGGATTCGTGTCGCACCCGCGTCACGCATCTGCGGTCATCATGTGGGGGTTCGTTGTGTTTGTTTACTTGTTTGTTCCCCCCCCCACGTGGCGTTCAGTGTGGGCGTTTCCCGCGGCGCGCGTTCGTTTGCGCTCCCGCCGGTCACGCCCTAGTAGATCGTTTGCACCTGTTCCTCATTGTGGGGATACAGGTGCATTATTTAAACCCGGCGCTCACTTTCGTGGGCGCCGTTTATTCGTTGTAGTTATGTTTGGTATGGATGTGCGTCTCGTTGTTCGTGCCCCAGTTCGTCGTCACCCGCATTCCAGCATCCTCGTCCCTGGGTTTCGTCCGTCTGGGACATCTGCCGTCCTATGCAGCGACTCGGCACGGGTCCGAGGAGCCGGCTTGCCTTTCTACGGCTGCAGAGAGGTCGTGCGGATGCGGACCCTACGAGGGAGCTCGGACTGGGATTTCCGTCTGCCTGGTGCTCTGCGCAGCAGCTCGGCGTGGGTCCGAGAGCCAGGAGTGCTTCTTCCACTGCAAGTCCCACCTGGGCGGATCTCGGTCTTTCCGGACGGACCTGGGGGATTGGGCGAACTCGGACTGGGTTTTTTTTGCGTTTTTGTCGGTGTTAGTTTAAATAAATGTTTTGTGTTTTTCTAGTTGGGTGTCTGTCTGTGGATCTCTGCATCTTGGGCTTCGGCTTTTAATTCCAGGTGGGGGTTTTCCTGGGGATCTGGAAAGATCCTGCAAAGATCTTCAGGATGCCCTCATTTGTGGAGACGTGGGGGGTCCTGGGGATTTGGCGTGCTCCAGGAATGGACTCGCACAGATCTCCGGGATTCCTCCCCGTTTCTGACACAAAGTCATCTTGCTTTCTAGAATATAAAATACCTATGAGTATAAAAAGTGGGGGTTTTTTTCCAAAATGTATTTGTAATATTTAACTACTCAATATTTGGTAAGAAGAATTACAAGCATGCTTCACTCTCACACCAACCAGCACTGTTCTGTTGGTGCTCACTCATATCCACTCAGTTCAGCATTCTTACAGAAATTAAAATAACACTATTTCATTAGCTCAATGCAAAGTTTCACTGTTATTATACAGTACTTTAATATTGATTGTTTATTCCTGATTCATTCTGGGCCTGCCTTGGCTTCACCAACAGAACCCTGGTCTACCAATGAAATCACCACCTAGTCACCCTACTGTATCTCCCAATATATAACTGCACCCCACCACACTATGCCAATCTCACCAAGGTATTTAGTGAGCAAAGAGGCACAGTGATGCCAGCCGCATCTACCCTACAACTGTGCCACGTAACTTCTGCAAGGAACCATACCTTCTTACTCATTTATTTATCCTCATTCCCCAGTTGAGACACAATCCATGCGTAATTATGCATTGGAAGCCTTCTCCAATAGGTTTACTTGTCAATCTACCTGCAGCATTCTTCTTCATCAAGAAAATGGATGGGTGTGCAGCCAAACATTGATTATAGAGGTTTCAAAGAAATATTCATGCTCTCTTCCCTGGTCACATCCTCCTTAGAACCACTCAGATCTGTACAGTTCTTTAATAAACTCAATCTCTTCAGTGTTTGCAACCTGGTGCAGACATCAAGAATGGAATGAGTGGAAGATGGAATTCCTGATCAATGGCATGCATTATGAGTATGTAGTTATGCTATCTAGCTATGCCCTTCGATTTAGCCAATGCCCTGTCAGTGTTTTCTAGTCCCTCATAAATTATGTGCCATATTTGGTAACTATGTCATTGCCTGCATCGATGACATCTTCATTTACTCTCTGTCATTTAAATCCCATGTCTCGTGCATGCACCACATTCTTTAACATCTTCTGGAGTGTGAATTTAATGTACAAACCATCTCTTTTTTGGGTATATCATCTGTCTGGTGCCAGCATAGACCACGATAAAGTTCATGCAGTACATGGGTGACCCCAACCTATCTCCATTAGGGAGCTTCACTATTTCCTGAGATTTGCCAACTTCAAACAAAGATTTTGTTCGATCATCACCTCTCACCGTTCTGCTTATGGGCAAGCCCTGCACACTCCGCTTCACTCTTATGTCATCCTAGCTTTTTTAGGATTTAAAGTAAGCTTTCTTCTCAGCCCCAGTCCTTAAGCACCCTGATTCCAATGTTTGTCCAGGAGGTATATGCATCTGATACTGATGTGGGCATCATCCTCCCACAGTGACAAGACAAACCACCCTGGACTGCCCCTTGCTGAAATCAATTATGATGTTTGGGACCGGGAATTCCAAGAACCTTAAGGCTGATGCTCTGTCCCACCACCACACTTCAGAGGATGTCCTGGCCTTTCCAACCAAGCTAGCTTCTAGCCTTTCCTTTAGCCATGCTAACCCTGGACTCCACCCTCCAAAAGACTCCCACTCCAGCTCAGTGCCCACCCAATCAAAAATCCCCACCACCTCTCAGGTACTAAGTGTGCCCATGCTTCCACTTGTACCTATGCTCTGGACATCCTGAGATAATAAAGACACTACAGCTCCTGGCAGGTAAGTACTAGTGGGAAACCATGTCAGTGAACATTCACAGAGTCATTGCCAAAAGCTCCATCCCCTCCCAGTTCAAAATGCCATCAATCCTTTATAGTCAACGATTTTGTCACAGACATGCCAGAATCTGATGGTCACACCTCCATCTTCACAATAGTTGATTGCTCATTTTATAACATTAATTTAAACTGCACTAAAAATGACTGTTTTGTACTTGAAGGGAATAAAGAGAGGAATCTTTCCTTCCTTCTGTGGCATCATGTTCTGTTCCCCAAAAGTTTGAGACTGTTCTACCACAATTTCAGTGCTCAGGATTTTAATGAGCGTGTGCAAAACAGTTCTTTTAAAGTTAAACAATAGAATATGAGAAAGCTATGAATTGACAAAAAGTGAGTGCTGTAATTAATCTCAGCCATGATGTTACCCAATTACTATTATTTCACACTCCAACGTGAAGGGTGATGGGACATGTTGTTAGTGGCTGGAAAGAAGTGCTAAATAAATTATTTCCTGAAGTGTTGGTGCTTTCCAACCACTGCCATGATAATGTAGGCATTGTTACAGGAACAGAAGAACAGGAATAAGCTTTTTATGACCAAATGGACACATTGTACACAAGAGAAATACAATGGAAAATGTTAAAGCAAAATAAAATATAGACGTTCCGAAAAAATATAGACTATTACTGCATGTAGACTGTTTGGGTATACAAACTCGCATCAACTTTGACATCTTCAGAAAACAGTATGTTTTCTAGCCCACTATGTAACACTACTAAGTAAAGTTCATTTGGAATAATAACTGCACATATCAGATTTGAAAAAAAAGATTAATAGTAAAAGCAGAATGTATTCATTAATTTATTAATTTAGCTATTTATTAGGGTTATTGCTGTATGTTTATATTTTTCTGTGTACAAAGCTTGTAATTTCAAGAGCCACTCATTATTTGGTGCCACTTATAATTTGGCAGTGTGCCAGTGGAGTGATACCATTTTGATTTGAAAAAAACATGCTCTTATCACAAGTATCTACATGGTAACAATGCTTTTCAACCATTCAGATTGTGAGGTCAGAACTAGCGGTTGTATAATGTTAAATATTTTGACCTTAAATATTTTCACCTGAAAAGACTGTCATTAAATGTTATTGAGACCCTCAACATTTGGAATACTGTAGAGACCTTTGTATTCTAGAACATTTTAAAGACTGTCACAGCATCATTGTTTAAATCTCAGTGCTGAGGAAGATTCTAGTGATCCTCAAGAACTTTTAACATCTTCTTCGCTGCGTGTGAGTAAATTGAAAATACAGCTGCCATTCATACAGAACGAGATTCTCATTTTAAAGAGTATGGCAAAAAAAAGTGTCAATAGGTTAAAATAAATGTAGGTCCTTCACTTCAAATTACTCCTTCAAACACATTCATTTACATTTAGAGGATTTTTATCAATAATACATACAGTATAGAAGAAATGCAGTAACCAGTAGTGTTTGTTCTTGTACAATGCATTCTGTAATTAAACGTATAATGAAACAGGGTTTCATAGAGTGGAGTTTAGTGGATTTATAAAAATTCATTGTTTGTAGTGAAATAATATTATTTCACACTTCAACAAGTGATGGGACATGTTGTTGGAGGCATAAAAGAAGTGCTAAATAAATAATTGTTATAAGTGTTGGCGTTTTACAACCACTGCCATGGAAATTTAGAACTTAACATAACAGGAACATAACAACAGGAATAAGCTATTTATGGTCAAATGGACAAATCGTACACAGTGTTGAAAAGAAATGGAAGTGGAAACTGCTGAAGCAAGACAAAATATGGAAGTTCTGAAGAAATCTTCAGAGATTTAAAGTCTTAGCAATGATATGACAACTTTTGTTGTTTTCCTGACATCATGAAATAAAATAACAATACATATTAAATATAAATATATATTATGCAGATTAATAAAACATAGTTTTTATTTAAACTAATTATACTTATTTAGTATAGCACAAGTAATGAAATAGCCAATTATTTTTCCTTAATTTTCTTTGGCATTTTAAATCAAAAAATGTTTCTAAAAATTAGGCTTTATACTGTCCTGTACAAATGTGGAGTGGAGCCCAGTGCAATACTGAATAGACTGTTTTTAGTAAATTATGACTATCATTTCTCATGAATTATGATTAGAATTGACACGTTGTTGATGCACAAAAGAGGTGCTAAACGAATAATTTGCCTGGTTAAAATTAACACAGCTTTAATGAACCATCCATGAATCAATGACTACCACTATCCATTATTTCACAGTGTTTATTAAATAAATTGAGTTACACTTGTTTTCTTACATTTACTTTGACAGTTATTTAATTTGACAGTTAAGTCCAGTACTCATATCATCTTCTTCCGCTGCCATGACTTTGTAGTGAGTACAGCATGTGGTTTTTCATTGGTCTTGTTGAAAAATGAATGAAGGTCCCTAGAAAAGATAAACTTGAAGATAGCCTATGACAAACCTATGACCAACTTTCCTCATACAGAATGACAACAGAATTCATGCAGAATTCACAACCAGCCTGGTTTCAAGGCAGCTCACTCCATGAAAACTGCCCTGGCAGCTGTTTCTGAGAAACTTCAGGCTGCCAGAGCATCCAGATTTTCATTGGGTTTGATCCTTCTTGACCCTTAGGATTCCTCTGTTTGGATTGGAAGCCCCAGTGCTTGCCTGGGTTTTCTCTGGGTTCTCTGGTTTCCTTAAACATTTCAAAGACGTGTGCTAGGTTAATTGGTGTTTCCAAAGTGCTCCTTAGCGTGACAGTTTGTAGGAATGTGTGAGTGTATGTGCCCCATGATGGATTGGTGCCCTGTCTAGGGTTGTTCCTGCCTTGCAGGTCCTAGCAGAGCTTTTTTGGGACCCCTAATGCTTTTTCTCAGGTTTTAGGTCTGGTTTGAGTGCCAGTAGTTTTGATATTTTTTTTTTTCAGTTTAGGTTTGGATTTTCTGTGGTTTAGGATTTTTTTTTTACCAAGTGTAGGTCAGGTTGCTAATATTTGAGTTTTCAGAAATTACTGGATCCAATAGTCTTGGCACACTTCTGCTTCTGTAGCTGTTTGAATTTTAATTAATCTCTGTGTTTTTCCTGGTTTTGGGGGCAAAAAGTTGTTTACATTCATTCCTATGACAAAAGTTTTGGCCTAAAAAAGGCTGCAAAGGAGACAATGGGCCACCAGTTGATCAATGGCATACATCACATGATTAGACTAAATAATTCTCAGGTGGTTTGGTTAGATATTGAAAACTGTGGGATTAGTCACGTGCCAGCCAAAAAATAAAACTGGATAGTTATCCTTAAGTTTAACCTTTTGACACGGAATGACTTCCTACAGTAGCTCAATGTTCTGAAAAGTTCTTTTGACTGTTTACATCTCTCTGTTTCAGTTTCCATACACATTCCCCAATGAGGGTTGCAGTGGCAACAGGCTGAGCAGTCCAGACTTATCATTGCCTAGATGCACATTCCAGGGGCTCCTTTTAGAGGATCCTCAGATATTCCAAAGCCAACCTTGAGATCCCAAAATGACGTACCTGGTACAGCTCTCTATTGGAGTTCAAGTACCTTGTGGGTCTGTGAGGACTGTGATGGACTAGCAGTTAAGGTATTGGAGTATGTACGAGAAGTTTCAGGGCTCAAATCCCACCTCTGCCAAACCACTGTTGGATCCTTGAGCAAAACCTACAGTATAACATATAACATATACAGTAACAATATACAGTATAATTCATAATTGCTTGGAACAACTGATTTGAGTGTAACAGTTGCACGTTGCTCTTGATAAGGGTTTCTAATAAATGCATACATGTATGTATGTAGACTTTGGGATTTTGTTCACAAGTGATATAAAAGGACAAAACAGGGAAAAATAGCTCTGCTTACCTTTCTGTAAAAGACAATTTCTGTATATGCCTGGCTATAAGTTTCACTGGTACGGAGATGGCCAAAGTTCAAGAGGTGCTGGCCATGCATGGATAGCTATCGGGCAAGCAGAAGCACCCTTTGACCATGCAAAGCACCAACATCTGTTGTCACCTAGCACCAACTAGCATCAACATCTGTCCCATTTTCTCTGAGCTTATTTGCTGCCTTACAAACTTTACAATCTCGCACAATGTTCTCTCTTAAGATTGTATTACCTGATAAATATGATGATATTGCTAATGGCTGCCAGGGTTTCCTATTGTAGTGTTCTCCGTATTTTACTTATGTCCTGGCAGGATCCATAAACAAAGTGTCTCTCTGACCAGCAGGGATTCAGCCATGAGGAGCAGTGCTGAGTGAATCAGTCAGATTTCTCAGATCCCTTCTTCTTCCTTCTTCCTACTAATCCCCATCTTTGTTGGGGACTTTCATGCCACCCGATTGAATCATTTGGCCCTTCGGCCCCCAACAACATAAATGTAAATTAGTGGTTTAGGCTTCATTTTAACTTGAGCAATATACTGCCTCCACCACCCAACCTACATCAGCCTGCTTGAAAAGCTGATAGGTAATGTAATGCTCTAATTTGCCTATCAGTGACATAATCACATACCTTTTACATGTTGTCTAGTTTCAGATGATATCAGTAATTTATGTTTTGTTGTTTCTTTATTATTCTATGTGCAGAAAAAAAGCAAACACACTTATGTGCATAGGTTCATGCCAACCTTTAAAAAATACTTTTTCTAGCTATGCCTACAATTTAAAGGTATATTAGCAAATACAATTTCAAATAATATTCATTTTTACATCTCTGTTTTCCTAAAAGAGAGGATAATACATTCAGAAAAGAGCTTGATAATGATTCCTTTCCATGATTGATGGAATTATGTGCCTAATCTTACATTATATTTGATCTTAAAACATGTGTATTCAGTTTGGAATTTCCAAAACCAAAGTGAAAGTCTGGGTTATGGCCAACATTTCTCCTAGGAAAAATGTCAAAAGCTTTTGTATGAACATCATGACCAGGGCTTGTACCAAATCTGGAACCCTTTTACATTTTTTCCACCACAGGAAGGTTGGCAGACAAAAACATACAGTGCTGTAATTTGATTATCTAAATGTGCATTTATAAAGTGTCTTAAGAAGATGAAATGTGTTAAATAAATAAAGGAATGGAAATATGTTAGCTAAGAAGAAATATAAAAGCAAAGCACCCTGTTTTACCCACACCTCTGGTGAAGGTGACAGGAAGGGTTTGGAGCTTAAAAGAATAATTTGCTGGGCACAAGTAGTAGTACACCATGTACAGGATGAAAGGACAATATGCTGATAGATCTGTTCACATTTGCAGAGAGTGCAATTAGTAATAGAAAGGTGCTCTGCACTGGAAGTGGTGATAATTTTGCACTATTCTATGAGTATGTGAGCAACAAAAATAGATAGATACCCATGCATAAAATAAGTTTTATGCTATTTATAAAAATTAGATAATGTTAAGATTATTCTATACCGCTCACAAAGATTTGAGATTATGCAGTGTAGATATTACAATTAGTTAGCCCCCTTAACTACATACAAGTATAGATGTTAAAAACTATTATTTATTGGATATTGATTTATATTTGTTTTATTTATATTTGATTTTTGTTATATTTGATTCCGGCCTGATTCCAACAAATCAGGGTTTAAGTGGCATTCTGGAACCAATTACTGTAAGTTAAAATTCACAGGTAGAACCAGTTAAGTGTAATTAAATAACCTAGTGCATAGCTTGGACTGTGGGAGGAAACTGGAGTACCTGGTACCTAGTAGCTACACAGTCACATCGAGGACGTGCAAACTATGCACAGAAAGGACCCAAGATACTCCACCTGGGATGGACCTCCTTGCTGTGCGGTGGCGGTGCTTACAAAACTTTCTGACCTCCTCAGATCTTTTTTAAATGTCTACCATGGCTTTGTGAGGCCAAGCAGAAGCAGAGAGTGCAGGTTTTGTGGCGCTTTCATTGTCCTGGGCTGAGCTACACTGGCTCAAATACACAATCTAAACATACACAATCTAAATTCACAATTTCAATGTAAATGCTCCATCAAGTTATTGTTTTTGCAGGAAAAGGTTTATTTCTTGTTTCTTTCCATGGTCGTGTGCACTTTGTCATATCTGTCTTCACCCATGCAAAAGTTCCATTAAAAAAATTTGGCTATCTAAAGTATTGGTGTTATATTGTGGTAAACCTTTTAGTTAATTGCATATATCATGTTTGCTGGATCACTTGATAATTGCTTTGTTGGATTTTGAGTGTTGTTGAGTTAGTGCTTGGAATAGTTTTAAGTGTATGTCTCTGAACTACGTATTGGTATTACTGACAGCACCTGAAACATCAGATTTGAAAAAAATAAAACAGTTTTGCTTTGTGTGGTGGCAAGGTTTCACTTAAATACAGTATTACGGTGTTGTGAGGCAAGATAGCGCAATTTGATTTCAATCTGACTGACTGGAGTTGCATCTGACAACTAAGTGTACATGTATGTGCTGAAAATGTATTTTGCAAGAATAGATCACTCGAGAGTGTTGAGATTAACCACAAGGGAAATCCAGATACCACCACTGAGAGACTTGTGTTTCCTCTTGCTATGTCCAAGTGAATTGTTTTTCCATCTATAACTATCTTTTTTCTAAGTCCATGCTCCTAACACTTCCCTGATATTTATTATTATTTAACTTATTTGTGGGTTGCTCTGATTATTTTCTTTAATACTATTCAGTAGGACACTGCATGTGCTTTCGTATTTCAAGCAGTATATTTTATTGCCACTTCAATCTCTTTATTATTTGTCCAAAGTTTTTTGAATATGTGCTCTGAATTACAGTTTATAATCCAATCATACTCCCAGAAATCTTGCCACATTAACTTGCTGTAATTTGTCCATGCAATTTAACTTGGATTTTAATGCTATTAGGCTAATTTGAGAAGGGGAGCACAGTGACAGAATTGGTTAGTGCTCTTCTTTCACAGCTCCAGATATCCACATTTTAAACCCAACTCAGAACACAGAACTTTTTCCTCATACAGTCCCAAGCCTGCATGAAATGTGAGTGTTGTGTGAGGAAGGACAAGTTTTTTCAAGACATAGATTTGGGTTCATTACTGAAATTCAGAGTTCTAGTTTTTGCCTTTCTCTGGACCTGACTGCAATTTTGCATACCTAATTATATAACATATAATATATTCCATTCCTTTTCATCATCTACAACAACTGGCATCAATCTGGAAGAAGATATTGTATTATCGGCATAGAGAAGATTATCACACCACGAGTATGAGCTTTTAGTCATAGCACTCTCTGTTACAACAGCACAAACACACTTGGCCATTCTGATAAAAGCTTTCACCAATCAATGGAACCTACTCAGGCAACTCACACAACACATAGACACCAGGATGTAACTTAAAGGATCCCAACCACATAACACTGTAACTTACATCAATATGCCTAACTACATTCATATGAGCAGAAACAGCTATGAGTATTATAATTAAATAAATGTAAATCACACACCAATAACAAATATTTTAATGTACACATTAAATATATGATAATTTAACTAGGGCCCACAATGCAAGCCACAACCCCTCCACCTGGGGGTAAGGTTGTCACAATAATATTATGTGTTGATGTGGACTAGAACAGGGCTTGTGGAATGGCATTATATATGTAGTATGTATCTTAAAATAAGATCCCAACTTTTACTTGTATTGTTCTGTTATATAAGAGATTTAAGATTCAGTTAAGTAATCTACCACTCTTCAGCTTAATTAAGAGCCCTTTTTTCCACAGCATACCAGAGAGCAAAAACCTACTGTTACTGTTTTTTTAATTTACTTGTGCCTTTCTTACGTTTAAGAATATGGCATAAGTATACATGCATAATGTAAATAACATCTTCATGCAGGAACAGAAGGCGTATGATTTCAAGAGCATAGCTTAACCTGTGTATTACCATTTTCCCAATTAACGTTTACATATAAAGTTAGTCTGTAATTAGTGGCCTCAAATGTCTATTCTTGGTTTCACAACAGGGACAGTTGTTTTCTATGTGACCATACTCAAAAGTAGAACTCCTGTGCCCTATCCAATAAGTTCTTATTATGTCATAGCATATTTGATCCTATCCTGGGGAAGTTTGTTTTACCCCGTTAGAGCTGGTTTTAGTTCAATCAGTGTAAATTCCATATCTAATGAGCATCTTAAGGTATTTATTCCCTTAGTGTGTCATCACAATCTTTCACAAATTATTCACTCTGACTGTCTTAGCTTCATCTATGGAAGGTATTATTATCACTTTAAAGTTGTTATTGTAGTGTAATTAAACAAATGCCCCTAACATCTCAGCCATACCTAAATCTTTGATAGATACTGTAAATGTGTAGTAAACTGCAACACAGTGTAAAACAGTTTTTCAGTATAGTGACACTATGGTGCTTTTGAATTCCCTCCATTCTTCTAGTCATTTTAAACTTAATTTCAAAATCAATATGAAGTGATTAAAAAGACTCATTTGATTTTATTTTATTAAACAAGATCATCCGAGAAGCAAATGAAAAGTCAAAGAAAGTTGTTCAAGAAATGAGATGCAAACTCAGTTATCATGTTTGAGTAGCAGGTGATATATTCATAGGGGTGAACAGAAGCATGTTAACCTGGATGACAGTACCACATATTGACTGTTCAGTAGGGTGTATGATCACTCAAGACTATAAAAAACATACTGACAGTGATGGGGCATGGGCAGGATCAAATTATCCAGCAATTCTTGTGGAATCTTTTTTATATTAATTTATTCATTTCCATAATTTTTGTGAGCAGTGTACTTATTGTGGCATTAAAACATAACACATTATTATTGTAACATAATTCTTCAAATAGTTCATAGTTTACTGATTTGAATGTCCACCTTGTTAACTATTATTTGAACACCAATCCTACACAAGATTTGAAAATCCCTGCACAATTAAGCATTTGCCACCATCACAGTGGTGTCACAGAGGTTAGGGTTTGAGCTGTGCAGACTACATCTCCTGTGCAGCATCAAATCTTGTGCTACCATCCTTATGTGCACACACCAGTCCTTCCATATCCAACAAATCTTCAATAATATTATAATCTTCAATAATAATATTCTGTGAAATTATTTCACCATAGAGAGCTTTGTGTATTGAAGTCACCACACCAGACCACTCTGTTTTCCATTGCATTTATAATGAATCACTCTGACAATTTCTAGTTTATACTTCCACATCTATTGTTTCTTAATTTCTCTCTATATCTTAGTACCATATTCATTATAAATGTATCCTCTCCCGCACAAGTGCTGGTTTGTCTTTACTTTATTAAATTGCTTTTTTACTAACATAATTTGCAATTGCAGCCAGAGCCATGTCTATTAAACACACTTAGCATGTTCTTTTAGTTTTAGATATGAGAGAAAGGTTTTTAATTCATTCAATTGTCCCCTCAATCAGTTTCTCATTGATTGTTTGTACCAGTGGTGACAAAAGTGGGGAGGCTTTTTATGGGGGTGAACGAGGGTGCAGCAAGGGAATTAAAGCATGTTTGAGAACTGCTTTTAACTGGGATCAGACCAACTGTTCAGGATTTTAGGGTTTTTTTCTCTCAGTGAGTTGGTTAAGCTTTAAAACCATTTTATGCAGAGAGGCAATTTTGAGAAAATATGTTGAAAGCATTGCATGGTAAAAACAAAGATACATAATTCATGGCACTTGTTCACTGAAACAGAAGTTCACTGTTAAGGTGAGTTCACATGCCCAATTTTAACTTTTAAAGAATCTCGGGAAAAATTATAAAGTTCACATAGACCCACTGAGGTAGTGGTTCTACTTTCACAAAGTTCATCAGTATTGAAAAGCCGTTAGTTTGTACTTCATGTTTAGTGTATTTCCATTGTGTCACGTCAGGCACTTGCAGCCTTGCTGGTTCAGTCAGTAAAATGGCCTGGGTTCCCTGGTGAGGCTTGCAATGTTAAATTCAAGTGGTGTGTTTACAGAAAAAAAAAACCAGGGACTGGGGCAAAATCTAGTCCAAATACATGATAGATGAGAAAAGGTGCATCAGGAAGGAAATGTGTTGTTAAACCTGTGTCAAATCTACCTTTAGCCACTGTAGTGACCCCCTGTGGAAGGATAATAATCTCATTAGTCACCTTAGCCACAATAACACAATTCTTTATTGTTTCTGTATTAATGTTAGTTAATATTCCTATTATGACGCTGCGAGCTCATTTTCAGTCTCCTGCTTGTTTTTAATTTTTTAGCCCTTCTTTGTTTTTGTGTGTGTGTTCCATTGATCATGACTTTTGAATGTGAGTGAACATCCTGGCAACTCAGTACTGAAATTTGCTGATGACACAGCTAAAAAGACGCTGGTACATCTATCTATTATTCGGAAACAGCAAACTTTAGTCAGTGGTGCTATAATTCCTATAATCTCATTTTAAATGCTAGTAAAACAGAATAGATAGTATTCGATCCCTTAGCCTTGAGCCATAACTGTGTTGTGATCATTAATGTCACTACTGTTGAATCGGTTCATTCTAATAATAAATACCTTGATGTTTATGTTAAAAATATGTTCACCTAGAAACTCCATTTGGAAAATTTATATTCAAGGCCGCACCACAGAGATTGTGTACTCAGGCTCAGACTCAGGCTCAAATCAGTCAAGAACGTATGTTTTAGAAATCTTGATAAGCTACAGGGTACAGGCATGGTAATGAAATCTCTTAGTACAGTTAAAATCTCAGCTAATGTCAGTACTTAAGACTCCTATGAAGGTTATAGGGATCAAATAATATAATCAATTTCAGTACATATAAAACAGTCTACTAAGTACCCAGGGAAGCACAAGGATCGTAGCTGATTCATCCAGAGTAACAGCTCTTACTCTCTGGTAGAATAAACAGTATTCCCTTGTGCTCAGTAAATACAAAAACTTCTTGCAGCTATAGAGCAGTTTAATAAATGTTTGAAATAACCAGATCGTGAGTTACAGTATCTCACATTTTTATCTCACTTTTTTATTATATATTTTTATGGGATATGTCATTTTGATACAATGTAAAATAGTCTACAGCTTGAATAACAGTGAAAGTTTTCTGTGCCCTCATAATAACTCAACACGCAGCCAAATTGTGCCCAATTAGTCGCTTCCTGGTATCATGTGACTCGTTAGTGTTACAAAGTCTCAGGTGTGAATGGGAGCAGGTGTGTTAAATTTGGTGTTATCGTTCTCACTACATTTACATTTCCAGCATTTAGCAGACGCCCTTATCCAGAGCGACTTACAACTGATACAGTCTTACAATCCAAGC
>JAUZSU010121503.1:0-18187 GCA_034780255.1 Parotocinclus maculicauda
TCCACTGTCACCCTAGGCTTGCTTGATTTGGGATTGGCCTTTTAAGATAATATAATATTGTAAAGCTGCATTTAGAAAATGCTACATTGTACAAAGCTCTATATAAATAAATTAGATTTGATTTGATTTGACAGCACTGCAGGAACCAGTACAACCAGTGTACATTGAACCCTTTGTGCATATGGAAATGGATGACTAATGCGAGGCTCAGAGAGCATGTCCAGTGAAATATGAGTCAGCTCGTGACTGATTGAAACCGTTCACTTTGCTCTCACGCGCTTACACCATACACATCGGTGCTTACACACACACACACACACACACACACACACACACACACACACACACACACTACAAACTTATAAACAGTTTCCAGCCAGCAGCATAGCACCACAGTATGCAAGGGCATGGAAAGCATTTTGGGGGAAAGTGGGTTTTATTTTTATTCTCTGCTGTTATTCATAGATTGGGATCAAAAGCCAAGCATGGCTATTATTCATATTGAATTTCAATGCCAAGTTCCTAGCTATCCCTTCCACAAAAACCGAACAAAACTAAAATAGCAGCTCATTATTTTTGTTTATTTAATTTGACATGATGTGAAATCTGTCCCAGGTAACAGAGTATGGTTGTCCATGCAACCGTATGAACTGTCATTCTGAAAGAGGCCGCAGTGCACAAAAAACAGCATGATCATTTTAGAGCAGTGTTTTTGTAATGCAATTCATCTGTGTCAAATACTGTTACACATTAACATTGTGTAGAACATCACAGATACTCGTGATCTTTATACACGGTCTATAACGGCACCTACTGGTGAAGTGGTGGAATTACAGTTCCGAAATACAGTGAGCTTACCTGCAGGACGGCGCTGTTGTGCACACTGGGGAACGATGTGGGTCTGTCCAGCCACAGGATGAGATCTCTATTAGTGAGACAGCTAGTTCTAGGTTTCTTCTCTCCATCCTCCCTCTCTTCCCACAGCCGACGATGATGTAGCCGGTGTGCGGACTTAAAGGACAGGTAAAGTGCGAGCCATCTGAATACAAAGGGGAAGTAAGCACTGCTACTATTACATTATTCCATTTTATAATCCCATACACTCTTTTCTCTCCAGCAGTACAAACTTCAGCCATTAATGCAGACTATTTTATGAGTACACCAAATGCAATCAATTAGCAAAGGTGCACCTGGAATCCAGAGCATGCAGTTTAATTTATGCTGAGGAGGAAATGGAAGCAGAAATGTTCACGGGTCACTTCATACTTCAAGTCTGAGTGGAAGCTCCAGTTTGTGTCAAGTCTCTAGCTTACAAATCTCAAGTCTACAAAAAGGATCCAAGTTCATTCTATAGCATGGGAGTCCAAGTCAATTCTCCAGGAGTCAAGTCTCTAGCAGGCAAGGCTGAGTTGGGACTCGAGGGTATAACCTGCAAATTGTACGAGTCCAATTTTTAAGTCCCTACCACGCAGGCCCAAGAGTCAAGCTTTGAATCTTGTCAGTCCAGGTCTGGTCTCTAACATACAAGTTAAATCTCCAGAATGTGGCAATTCTCTAATGAGTTCATCTCTAGTGGGTGAGTCCAAGTCGAGACAAGGTCAAAAAGAAATCAGTGCCATTTCTGATTTTCAAAAGAAATTGGAAGAAAAAGTGCTCAAACATTGCAGCATCTCTTTTTCAGGTAAGAAAACAAATTGTTGGTGCATTCATAATTCATTAACTCTTTATGGAGATGCTTTTTTGGGCTGGTGTAAATGACACAGACCTGGCCAGAGTTCCCTGCAGCATGGCGTTGGACATCTCCATTGGCGAGACATCAATAAAGCGGAGAAAAGAGAAGCAGCTGCCTTCATCACCTGAGCAGGACAGAAGCAAAAGACTTAATGTGTCTTAATAACCATTAGTGAAGATTACTATAGAAACATGTACATGCGACTCACGGTTTCTGTGAAATAAAGACTGCTGAATGTGCTGAGGTGAGAACGGAGAGAGCAGAACCTGCAGCAATCTGCAAACCAGAAAAACAAGGCTTTAAATATCAGGGCATGTTACAATGTGCCTAACTTTCTCAAGAACATCTGCAGTATGAAAAACGAGACCCAGAGTCAAAGCATAGCACAATAAAGTGTCAAGTCACCTGGTCCTGCTCTGAGTGCAGCTGTGAAGGAGAGCGTGGCGGAACAGGAACTTAGGCATGATGAAGGGCTTTAGGGACATGTGGAAGGGTGAACGAGTCTCCTGTCGCTCGAATAGGTCCGGGTGATTACACACCTACACACACACAAACACACACAAAGTGTGAAACCACAATATGGCACAGTCCTTAGAGTCCATCAGAGTTATGCATATGGAACCTGGCAACATTAGGCCTACTGGTAAAGGGGTTGCAGTTACTGGTTCCTCAAGAGACTTCAGAGTCTGAGCGTTTCTCAGGGTGAGTCTTTGATGGTCAATTCACGTGGTGCCATCCAAGTTTCCCTCCCACATACAATGACTAGAGTACAACCTGGAGAATCAGTGGTAACCCCTACCTTTCGGAACTGCATGACCAGGTTCATGAGGCTGCTGGTGGTGTTGTGGGCTTGCTGGGCCGTGCCCATGGAGGACTGCAACAGATCCTCGATGGAGATCTTGTTCTTTAGAGCCTGGTACAGCAACCTCTGTCTGCTTGTCAGCTGGCAGTACGTCAGGATCTCGATCTGATGAAAGCAGTGGAAACGTCACACTGCTGCACAACACCTTTATAAGAACTTGTGCGTTATTCTAATACGAGAGCCGTACCTTGTCTGAGAGCTCATTCTCTACATCCTTCTTTATCCTCCGAAGCATGAACGGCTTCAGGATCATGTGCAATCTAGAGAGCTGGTCTGGGATTGGGGAACAAATAAGAATGAAATGGCATGTCTCTGACCTTCATCAACAGCTGGTATTACCACATGATAAGGGATTTTTTTTTTGGTAATTCCTTTATGAAGCACTACAATGCAATACAAAGAGAGATTTTTTTTTGCATTTTTGCCGTTGCCTCTAATCAGCTGACTGGGCCGCTGTTGCAGCATCTGAGAGATGATCACCACCTGATCACTACTACTTAGATCCAGTTTCTCTCGAGGCATGAGGGTGACTAAGAGGCGCACGGAATTTGAGTTTCAAAAGCAGGAACACTCACTCTCATCGATGGCAGATTTGTTCTCCGCATGGCTCTCAATGTCCTTTGAAAACCACTCATTGAATTCTTCATGGGAGTCGAATAGAGTTGGCATGATGAAGTGAAGCAAGGCCCACAACTGAGAAGAACAACAGAAAAGTCAGAAATCTCTACTACTACACATTTCCATTAACTGACATTGACATTTAGTCATTCAGCAGCAGTCACCTCGGCCATGGTGTTCTGGATGGGTGTTCCTGTGAGCAGAAGTCGGTTTCGGCACTGGAACTGAAGCAGGATCTTCCAGCGTACACTGTTGAGCACAAACAGATCAACAAATCTCACATGTATCACAGGTTCACTCAATGCTGCACAGCCTGTATTGGTTGAAGTTGAGTTGTTACCTGGTGCTGCTCTTCAGTGCCTGGGCCTCGTCCAGGACCATGTACTGCCACTTCACCCGCTGGAAGTACTTCACGTCCTGCACCACCAGCTGGTAACTCGTGATCACCACGTGAAAAGGAGCGTTCTGGGTGTACAGCGTTTTCTACACAGGTGATGAAAAGCATTGATTCCGAATTCAAAGTACAAACGATCTCGCAAATTTAATGGATTTAACAAATAAACTCACCTGGCTCCAAAACTTTCTAATCACTTTGCGGTCGTGAGGGTTCCCCCAATAGGGCAGCACCTGTAGAAGTGGACAAATTAGGATATGAGGAACTGGCAACGCACTCTCACACAGAAGCGATATCACAAACTCGTGCAATGATGATCTCACAGCAACCCCACCCTTCCTTGAAGACAGCCAATGGTGACTGCATGTGAGGCCTGACCTGGCCTGGACTTGGTGCCAGGAACTGGAATGTAGCTCTGTACCCACAGACCTTACCTTGGCAAAGGCAGGGTATGAACCACAGGCTCAGCACTACTCTGGCAAGCTGGGGTTTGAGCCGTGAAGCTCAGATGTTGGTAGTTGGCACAGTAAAGTACAGTAAGTTTTTTTTTCCAGATGGTGTTTCCTGAAAGCCAGGGTTTCCTGGCACAAGTTCAGGATCACGTGCAGAGATCTTCTACCGGGGAAATAATGCTTGACCTTTATAATGCCACACTCACAGATGGGTGATTGAAAATTTCATCACAGCCAGAATATACACACTTCTACTAACACTGGTCAGGATCTTCACTTGAGTTGTCATTTATTCTTCATGGCATGGATTCCACAAGATGCTTGAAACTACTCTTACTATCAATCCATTACCCAATGATGATGGGTCCCTTTTTGAGTCTTGGTCCTCCCAAATTTTTCTCCTTACAAACATTTAGGGAGTTTTTCCTTTCCACTGTCACCTTAGGCTTACTCAATTTGGGATTGGCCTTAAAAGTTAATATAATGTTGTAAAGCTGATTTGAGACAATGCTCAAAGTGCTATAGAAATAAATCTGACTTGACTATTCTTCCAGATTCTACACTTTCATGCTGGGAATCTACCACACCCCCCAAAGGTCTTCTACTGGATTCATACCAGTTACTGGAAAGGTCACAGAAGAACTAATTGTCATGTTCATAAAATCAGACTGAGATGACTATTGCTTTGTGACACGGCACCCAACCATGTTAAAATTTGCCCTTAGATGATTTAATGCACATTGTCAGTTGAATGAAAGAGATTATGGAGTATTTTTAACTGTGTATTGCTTTTACCGGGACCAAAGGCGTAAAAAACATTTCCTACACCTTTAATCCACCTCCATAGGCCTGGACCGTGGAATCCAAGGCAGGTTGACTCAAACTCAAATTGTTGGCGCCAAATTCTGACCCTACCACCTGTGTGCATCAGCTAAAACAAAGATTCATTAGATCAGGTCAGGCTTTCCAAGTTTCAAACAACCAGTTTTAGGGAGACCAAACTCATTGCTGCTTCACCCTTTTTGGTTTTATCTGCCCACATTTTCATCTGCACTTGCAATCCATATCATGGTTTGACATGTTGAACATTCTTAGATGCTTTTTTTGTGTTACGGTAGGCTTACTGTCAACCTAAGCCAGTCTGGCCATTCTCTCTTGACAAGCATTTCCATTCAATGAACTGCTGCTCACTGTTTTTTTTTTCTATTTTATGCTTAAGCAATTGGAAAAATAATAAAACCAGTCTGCCTGGCAACAACAACCACGCCACAGTCAAAGTCACTGAGATTATATTTTGTCCCTGATCCAAAGGGTGATGTGAAGAGTATCTAAAGCATCTGGCCATCTGATTGCAATTGAAAAAAAAAAAATACAAGAAATAAAAATAAACAGGCGTCCACATAAAACAAACATTCGATGCTTATTCCATGGCTTAACTCATCCATGGTACAACACTGCCCCCACTGGATCAGCAGTCTCTCACACATGCACGCGCACACGCACACAAAATTTACACACAATCCACGCACTATCCACACAATCTGTGTATGCACACACAATCCACACACAAGCACGCATGCATGCACGCCACACACACACACACACACACACACACAACTCTGCCCACAGTCATGCCATGTGTTTCCGTACACTTCCTTCACAGGATAGAAATAGATGCAGCCGACCTTGATTAATTGTTACCGTTCTGTAGATTCATTCAGATGGGTTTGTGAAAAAGGAAAGGTAGAATGTGCCTTATAAAAAAATGCAGGTGTCTTCCTGCGCAGCTGCGCCACTCACCTTGAATTTGGGCACAAAGCGGGTAAACTCCTGGTGCCAGTTGTTGAGTGTGGAGGCTGGGGAGATGATCAAGAAGGGTCCCCAAATGTTGTCTCTCTGCGGAACAGGACACACATGTAGACCCAGATTTGTATTACTGGCATTTTTAAGGACGTTCCCTTAATTTTAACTACTAATAATAATAACGTAATTTAATGCAGAGTGCTCGGGGGCACAACGGCAGTTCACTAGACAACCATCGCAGCGATGCCACACGAGCACAATTAGCTGTGTCTGAGGAAGGGAAGGTTTCACTATATGAATCAAAACCTTCTGTGTAGAATCCTCATTCAAAAGGGGCCCTACCAAACTTTCCAAACTCTGGTATGAACAAATACTTGTTCCTGCATGGAAAGAGATGCCCAGTACCTCCAGTCCAAACCAGGTCTTGTGCGTACGAAATGTTCTAAATAAGACTCTGGGTTATCTCCTCGCCTATAGCATTGATTCTCACAACAAAAACTCTTTCTGTCCCTAAGGCCAGCAAGCAGGTGTACACAGGAATGATGAGATGCTGAGGAAGAGGGACGACAAACAGGAAAGCACCAAGGAGAAGAGTAACACACACATGCAGCTTCCTATGGGCATAGCGCTGTCAGGTCTGATTCCATTTCCTCCCTGCTTTGAAAGGCTGAACAGAGCAGCTGGAGGGTTCTCACTGACCTCACACGTTTGGAATTAACGTGCACCGCTGAGTAGAGGTCAGCCCCAGTACGCATCTCCTATTTAAATGTACTATACACTCAAACCTCGCTATCTTAATGGACCTCGTTCTGAAATATTCAACAGGTCTTAGACGTTGGTAATGAAGCTTAATAGTGCTACTGGAGACGTTCATGCTTGCTCGGTGTGTGTGCGCGTGTGTGTGTGTGTGTGTGTGTGTGTGTGTGTACAGACACCTACAGAATATTAATTTACAAGGAGTGTGTTGTTTGTTAAATGCATGTGTTTGTGCACAGCCTTTTCCATGTGTGTGCAGACATGTTTATAGTACATCGCAGGGATCAAATGCCCCCCCAAGATTAGAAAGATTTGGCATGGTGGGAACTTTTTACTGGTCCCAATGGGCACAAATGTTTTTTGCAACTTTTTTTTTTTGAAAAAAAAACAAAAGTGTTTTAGGTTACTTAGAATAAGGCTAGGGTAAAATTATTCGTTAGCTACAGCAATCATTACGTCTGTGGAAAATCTCCACCTGTATAGTGTGACAGACAGTGTGTGTGTGTGTGTGTGTTTGTGTGTAAATATAAGTATTAATTCCAACTTAATTCTAACTTAATTATGAATTTCTAAACTTGTGATGATCAAATGTCCTCACACTGATTGGAAAACCTTTTTGACTTTTTTTTTTTTAATCTAGAGCAAAATGTATTGTTTTAGGTTATTGAGGTTAAGGTAAGGGTGAGGTGCAGCATTAATTAGCTACAGTAATCATTGTGTCAATGGAAGGTCCTCACAAGGACAGCAGGACTAATGTGTGCACGTACTTGTCTTGTAATACTTGTGAGCACAAAGTCCTCAGTGTGTTAAGAAAACGTGGCAGTTTTGACGTTGTGAGGACAGTATTGTAGGGGCTCAGTTCTTGAATTGTTTTTTGGCAACTTTAATTTGAAAAAATTAAATTAAATTACAATAAATTAAAAAAACAAAAATGATTTGCTTCATGTTGCTGCAAGCATTAAATGTAGCATTAAATAGCCACACTAGTTCTTCATGTCATGTCGTTCATGTCAATGGAAAGTCCTCGCAAGGATAGCATGGAAAAATGTGTTACTACCTTATCTTGCTATACTTGTGAGGACCATGGTGATAGGAAAACCGATATTCACTTAACTTAATAACTTAACTTATTAGAATGTACTAGACTATTATTTAATTGTTTTTTTACAAAAAAATGTCAGCTTATATTTAAAATCTGATATTGGGTTACGGGTAGGTGTAGTTGCTACAGTGATTCTTTACGGTCCTTCATGTCAAAGGATATAAAAACTAAAATGTTTGCATGGGAACATTGCCTAAATGTTTCTTGCTCCAAGTGTCCTCTGCTGTCTCACAGTGAGAGCCTGTCCTGCAAACAACATGGCATATAATCAGTATTACAGACTGTGCTCACCTCTGCTAGGTGGGCAAGCAGGGCGATACTCTGGACAGTCTTGCCCAGTCCCATCTCGTCTGCCAGAATTCCATTAATACCCTGAGATAGAAAAAAGATAGAGTTTGCATTACATAGATTTACATTTACGTTAACGTTTACGTCATATAGCAGACTTGTACATAGAGTCTTAAAATCTACGCAATTGTGGGTTAAGGGCCTTGCTCAGGGACCCAAATGTGGCAGAGGTGGGATTTGAACCCTGGACTTTCTGGTCCATTGTCCAGTATCTACATAATAAATACTAAATCCACATAACTATATTTATACTCAATGTCATTTAATAACACTACTAAGGAACATGAGCGTGCACACGCACACGCACACGTTTGACCCCACCTACCTGCTCATAAAGGTTGGCAAGCCAGTTCATGCCTTTGAGCTGGTACGCCTTGAGCTTGCCGTTGAATATGGTGGGCTGAGGGATGTCCTCACCCGCCTGGATGGACGGATTAGAGAGACTGTAGCTCTCCCCGAAACCAGAGCCGCACCCACCAGCCACGTGTAGAGAGGCACAGCGACTGTCCTTAGCCTCGTCATCAAACTGCCTCGTCTGCATCACACACAGCAACAGACAACAAACACAATCAATATACAAAATAAGTTCTGGTGTTGTAATAATTAAATGTTTTATTTAACTACTAATTCACAAAGGGTCAAGCAAATAAATAAGACACTGATAACAAGTGTCTAAACATAAGTGTGTGGCCGTTACTATTTAGTAACTTCTGGTAAAAACTCCTCTGATTAGTATCTCCAGTGGAACAGGGACATGAACTTGTAACACGTGTACAGTGGAACAGGGACGTGAACTGGGATCCCGTGTCCAGTAGAACAGGGACGTGAACTGGGATCATCTGCCCAATGGGACAAGGACGTGAACTGGGATCACATGTCCAGGGGAACAGGGACGTGAACTGGGAACACTTGCCCAATGGGACAAGGACGTGGACTGGGAACATGTGACCAGTGGAGGCAAGATACAAACAATGGCACAAAACTTAGGCAGGATGCCAGGCCTTCCCCCTAAAGTACGGGAATGTGAGGTGTTGCCTCTAGGCCTCCGCTCCTGATTTATCTCTCTGTTTCTCTGGGTCTATTTGGCAAGATCTGTTGTATAGTTGGCTTTATCCAACCACAGGTCAGAAAACACGAGTAGGATAATGGAAACAGAGTCTGGATTTCGTTAACTCCTGCCCATGTAAGTTTCTTCCGGTCTTTTCGCCCATACTCACTCTTGCTTGGTGGATCTGGTAAGCTTCCTTTGCATTCCTCAGGGCTTGACATTTGTAGTATTCACTGTCTGCAGAGAAACAAAGGAGGGTTTTAAACCATTGCAAAGACATAGATTAAATATACAGTTAGCATTTAGCAGGTGCTCTTATCTGGGGAGACTTACAACTGATACAGTCTTACATGGTACAGCCAATAATAATACCCTTTTACATCCTCACAGATGGGAGTCCAAGGTCGGGATCAAACCAGGGATATCTGGTGCTGGGTGGTGACCGCACTAACCGCCACGGTGACACCCAAAAGTGAACACCACTTGGCTAAAGCAGTGGCCCAATTTGAACGCTATTTGAACTCCATTGGGCAGGGGGCCCAATTTGAGTCCCAAGGGTTGGTATTCCCAAGGTAGGGCCTCCCATACGGACAAAATAGGCTTTCCCTGAGGAAAGGGTTAAGGTTAGGTCAAGGGGTCATGTCTGGCAGCCCTGCAAGTGACTGGCCGAAACTTAGGGATAACAAAAATAAAGGAAGCTAAGTGCAAACAAGGCCACGGTATTTATTATGGTTTGAAGTCATCACTCATTATTGGGTATCTATTGAGACATAGGTTGTACAAAAAATTTACAATAAATCCTTCCCATCCAATAGGAGGATCAACTCAGTCTTAATTACCTATAGTTTTGGTACAAGACATCCTAAGACCACTCTCAAAAAAATCAGTTTATAAATTAAGAACCAATGATCAGGGATGGCTGTGAAGCGTACCATAGTCGTCCTGTCCCATGCTGACCATCAGTCCCGAACCGACATCTATCTGTCGCTGGGCCGAGCTCTCGTCCAGTTTCTTCAGGATCTCCTCCTGGGCACTGTCTCCTCCTGCGCCTTTGTGCTTGCCCCCCATGAAGTGTGCATACAGTTCCGTCTGCGTGATAAGAAAGTTCAGCTTCCTTTGCTGCCTCTTGGCCTGATGGAAAACAGGACGGATTTAAGAATCACTCAAGCAAAACATTTAATATTCATGTTTAAAAAAGAAAGTGTTACGGCTAAGGTTTGACTGTGATGACCTAGTGTTTAAGGTACGAGACTATGGACCAGAAGGTCCAGGGTTTAAATCCCACCTCTGTAAAGCTACCACAGATGGATCCCTGAGCAAGGTCCTTAACTCACAATTGCTTGGATTATAAGACTGTATAAATCGCTCTGGATAAGGGCGTCTGCTAAATGACATAAATGTAAATGCTTTCCATTGACAAAAAACAGTATAAAACATACGGCTTGTGTAGGAAATCACATATGAACCAATCTAAACCTAAATCCTAAGCTGAGCATTTAAGTCAACATGGATTGGCATGAAAACAGAAGAAATGCCTCTTGTAGTTCCTAATATGTCTAACGTACATACTAACGTATGTTCAGTTCATCCATTTCTCCTGGCAAAGGTCTGAGTGTAATAACATACACTCACTTTGTAGACCTGTACCACAGTGCGATAACGCAAATATCTCTAGGGATTCGGAAAGGTGTCGTTGTTTAATTAAAACAAAAAGTCAGTGAAGGTTTAAGGCATGAGTTTTGAAAATTCACATTTTTCAAAAAAGCTGCAAAAGCCAAATCTGAATGAAAAATGTTCAAAGTATGGAAACTGAAACACTGCAAGAAAGGGGGTTTACATATAGGAAGGCTACCTTGTATTCACAGTCTAACCTCCTTGTCAGCAGTAAAAAATTTTAAAGATATCAGATCATTAGACGAGGGATCAACAACATGATAATATTCCTCTAAAGGTATCATTCAAAAACCACAAACTTGCATCTCGTACCTCTCGCATCTCCTCGTCCAGCTTGCGCTGCTCCAGCGCCTCCTTCTCGGCACGTTTGCGATGTTCCTTCTCCACCTTCTCATACTTCTTCCAATAGAGCAGCATCTCTTTCGTGAGGCGGCGAGCCCGCGGCAGCGTCTCCTTACAGTTCTTCTGGGCCTGGATTGCAGCTCTGCGCACTTCACGCATGCACTGGTGAGCCAGCTACACAAAGAAACAACGAGTCAGCATCATTAGAATCAAAACTATCTATAAACGTAACAAACAGGCTGGATTAGAAGTAGTTACCTTTTTGGCATTGGTTAATACAAAGTTTCTGGCAGATGCTTTTTGCTTGTAAGCCTGAAAAAGAATGACTTAAATGTAAATAAGATAATCATGTGCTTAAATCAAAAGCTCAGCAGATTTAATAGCAGTGTTACCGCAGGTACCGTCTATCCACCACAGAAATCCAACTCATCAAATCATCTAATCCTACACGTTGCTGGCTCTTTGGATATTCAACAGCACTATATTAGTAACAAATAAACAATATTATACTGTGATTTAGCATACGCTCTTACAAAGCTATAAGAAAAGGAACTTAATTAGCAGTTGTTCAAATAATAGAAAGACAGATAAGGGAAGAAAACAGAAGAATCATCCTGTGTCCTTTATCGGACTCTGTTCCCTTTCAGTAAGAGTCTTTCAATAACTAATATACAGTTTACTCTATGATACTGGAACCCAGTCTGCTCACTTTATAGCCGACTACTGTAACATCCATCCATCCATAATCTTCTGTTTAATCCACCCGGGGTCGTGGGTCAGCCGGCGCCCACCCGGCAACTCTGACTGCAAGGGCAGGAAGAACCCTAGACGGGGCACCAATCCATCATAGGGCGCACACACACAGTCACACACTGAGGGCCACTTTAGAGACACCAATTAACTTAACACACATGTTTTTGGTCTGTGGGAGGAAACCAAAGCACCTGGAATAAACCCACGCAGACACAGGGAGGACATGCAGACTTTACACAGAAAAGGATCCAGGCCGCTCCATCCTGGGATTGAACCCAGGACCTTCTTGCTGTCTTGCTGCCCCACTAATGTAACATGACTGTTCTCTTCTGTAAACACTGTTCTGTTGCTGCTGTATCACTTCTCTCACACCAGGAAAGTTCGCTTGAAACTGAGTCACATAAACACGTACAGAAATTCTGTGCTTACCAAAAGCTTTCTCTTGCCGTCTTAGCATTCAGTCTGCTCACACTGATGCCATGTGTTTAGTCAAATGTTGTGTTTAGTAAAACTTGTGCCAGAGACTACACTTTTTCTGCATGTCAAGTGCTGCAAGTGCTGCACCACAACAGCTAAAAATTATCTACCAATAAAATATCCCCTAATTTTTTGTGTCATTTTGTGTATAAGGGTAAACGTGAATAGAGTGTACATGCAGAGCAGGGATGTGGAGAAAAAAGATCCTACCTTGGGGATTTCCTTTTTGGCAATAGTAAGCCAGACCTTACGTCTGCGAACGTTTAACTGCTCGATCGTTAAGTGCTTCTTCTTAGTCATAGGCAGCGGTGCGTCATGGGAGAACTTGGCAAATAATTTGGTGGTATGCGGCCGTCCCTCTGTAGAGGAGTCTTCACCTCGTTTCTTCTTCTTTTTCATCTTCTTTAACTTTGCTGTGACGAAACAGAGGGATTTTAAAGACTTTGAGGAAAAATAGCAATTAGGACAGTATATTGGTGCACCTATTGGTATAGGTGGCCCCACCTGCGCTGGCATAAAACTTATAAGCCCTCCTGGTAATGATTTTGTTCTTGCTGAAATATCCTTTTGAGTGCTGACATTGCACTTTTTGTCCAGACCCCTACCTTTAAATTTCTTCTCCTCTTTAATCTTCTTTTTCTTGGGTCCCAGCAGATGCCGCTTCTGCTCATAGAAAGGGTCTTGGGTGGACAGAAGGCCTGCGCTGTAATACTGATACTGCTGCAGCTGTAAACAAACATTAACACAACAGTCAGTGTGTTTATATGTGCAATAACCACATAGATGCAAGCAATAATTACATTTTTACTTGGAGCCAATAATCTCATCCAATAAATAATTGCATATTTCCTCGAGCATATGCTGCATTTCAGAGTTGCACAAAAATCGTGTGGTAGCTATTTCGCAGGTGCTGCATTTAATTCTAGGGTTGCCAGATCCCATGTTAAAAAAGTTATAGCCAGGTTTGTTAATTCTACAGCACTTTTTACATTTTAGTATTTTCACAAAGAAGCTTTACAATTTTCTATTATATAGGTCCAAAGCCGAAACCGTGGAAAGAACAAGACTCAAAAATGACCCAACCTATTTCGGCAGCTTGGATGATGATGAATAAGTCTATAGTAATATTTTATATAAACAAAAGCTAAAATAACTATTAACAGAGAAAACATATTTAAAGATAATCTAATAATTAAAACAAAATATAAAACACAGACTAATTAATTAGAGATAACTTGTATGTAATACAAGTATTCATATGTAAAGACTACAATAATATAGAGGATATAAAACTGTAGCATAAGAAAATTGTGTAAAGACCTAAGCCCAAAAGAAGTGAAAGAAGTGGACCTGGCAAGCATGTGTAATTCTGCTAATCATTCCTGCGTGCATGCGCAGACTGAGAAATCAATTACTGAGCTATGATCCAGCTCTTTTGTATTTCATAATCTGATGTCTAGAATAAAAGCTGATCTAAGAAATCAAGAGTACCGGTAGATGGTTTACATGACCGCCTGAATAATCAGATAACTGCAGAATTTCCGAGAAAGATATTAAATGCATTTAAACACACTCTGTGTTAACGTTTGCTACTAACCACCTATGCCTTAAAGATGTGTGTGTGTGTGTGTGTGCGCGCACTTGTACCTCCCGGTCAGCCTGAAATTTGCTCCGGTGAAGCTTAGTAAACTTGTGCAGACGCAGCATGTCATGTAATTCCTCTTGACTCAGGGAGAAATCTGAGTCGTCTGAGTCAGTGTCTGAATCTGTAGTGTCATCGCTTAACAAGACACCCTGAGGAGAGAAATCAGAAACAATGATGTGAAATTCCAGTTTGGTTATTAGTGAGGTTTTGGACTATTAACCCAAACTATAATTTTAAAAAGAATTAAAAATGGCCAGCAGTGACTCTCAATACCTGAATATGAGGGATTTGAACCTTGACATTTGAATGGCAATAATGGCTATATTACACTGCTCACAAAAATGTAGGTATATTTTAAAATTAATATAAAAAGGATCCCACACTCTCAGTGTGTTTTGGCACTCTTGGGTGACCATACACCCTACTAAACAGTCAATGTGGGGGCACTCTCGTCTAGTTTAATATGCTTCTGTTCACCCCCATAAATATATCACTTACTACTCAATCACCATAATCGAGTTTACATCTCATTTGCATAATCAAACAACTTTTTGACTTTTCATTTGGTTTTCAGATGAAAAATGTCCCCTAATTTTTGTGAGTAGTGTATAAAATAAGCCTCCGTTATGATCCACTAGTTCATGATCTATTTAACTTAAGATGGCTTTATCTGAACAAATCCTCATCGTAAATCATGGAGTTCCTGTACAATAATGCATAGAATTCCTTTAAGGGGGGAGTTTCTGTGGCTCTGGAACGGATGCATTAAATTTATATTATTACTTATGGGAAACATTTGCTCTGTACTTGGTTTTCAGTGTTCAACAAGCCTTCTGAAATGATTTAACATTCTGAGGTTTGCTGCACATTAATTTTGGATATGCTGCATGTACCTTCAGCCATTTCCGACTCTTCCTCAGCTTGGAGAAATTGTACAGTCTGGCTTTGTCAGCTTTGTGCTCTATAAAGAAGAAACAGCATCAGGTTTTTAAAAAATCAGAACAATTAAGTAAATCAGTGAATAAACATTCACTCCGATTCCTCACCCTGAAGTAGAGCTCCATTAAGAGTTCCACACTCTACCCCTCCTCCTCCTCTTCCTGCTGCCCCACCAGAGCCTGTGATGCCATCCTTACACTCGGCAGGTTCCTCCTCCACCGTCAGAACAGGAGCATGAGGGTTTGACGGGGCCAGAGTAGGGCCCTCGACCGATCCATCATCACTGTCATCACTGAAACACAAACACACAATGATGACGTGCATTCCAGTCACGCTCTGTCACTGGCATGTTACGAAGTTCTAGACCAAAAAAATCACAACATCAACCTGTGAACTTCTCAAAATCTCTCCAGCTTCTCACCATACATCATAACATGGAATGTGTACGTAGCACAATTTGGGTAGACTAACTACACTGCCGTAAATATACTGCTCATAAAAATTCTAATGAAATATTCCCTAAATTTTGTGAGCAGTGCAGATAAAAGTCTTATATACTGCTAAAATGTTTAGCCCATAAAAAGCTGAAATTAAAAGACATTACATAAATATTCAGTTTGATTTCAGTCCAAACAATTTCCCACTCCATCATTAACATTCTTAAAAAAAGCCTCTCGATTTGAAAGCCATAGACCCTTAAATACTATAATGATTTTGCTCCATTATCCAAGAGTACCATACAGTTCTGTAAAATGGACTACAATTACATTTGTTGTTTTAGCAATGGAACAATGACCACATATAACATACTTTCAACGACTGCACCCAAAAACTTCAATCTTGGATTTGTCACCCAATAAACCTCTTTTCCACTGATCTTCATTCCAATCTTTGTGAGCGTCAGAATATCTTACTTTTCTCACCCTGTTGCTCTGTGGTTTCTTGGCTGCCACCCTTCCAAAAAGACCATTCCTGGTCAAGCTGTAGAAGGGTCAGGTTGGAACCCCAATAAATGAGGTCACAGTAAATACTTACCACAGTAGCCTATAGAAGCTTTGTATATTCTATTTTTTATTTTGACATTGGAATATGGACTGTAATGGTGGCCTAAGACTTTTGCACAGTACTGTACATTCCGCAAATCATCTGACACAACCCAGACTCAGCATTTATCGTATTAGCACAACTGCCCTACCTGGAAATATCTTGATTAAATACAGCAGCAGTATGATGTAGGAAAGGGTCAAGTCGAAGTGAGCGTTCCAGGTACTGCAGGTGGAGCGGTTTGGCCAACTTTGAGCAGGCAGAAGCTCCCACACCGTCCTGCTCCGAGGCCATAGAGAGACAGAAGCAGTCCTGAGCCCAGCAGGGCGATCACTGCACAAGATAAGCACAAGATCAGGATTAGGAGCAGAAAGTCTGGGGTATAAATCCAAGACATGGTTACACACAGAAGAGTAAAGATACAATTCAATTCAAAACATATTATAGTTAAGATTCATGGATATAATACACTCATTGACAAAAAAATAAATAATGCACCCAAATAGACTGTAAATTACTACAAGTGTGGTCTAATTAGACACTGAAAGGCTCTCAGATGCCATTTTAGGGTATTGTATCTCTTGGTGAGAGATCGTTAATTGTTAGGAATGCCTCTACGGCACACCTGAACATTTAGATCATTACACCAGCAGTAGGGGCAGTGTGTCACACCACAGCAAAGGCCTCCATGCTTGAACCCCACCACCGTTGAACCCCAAACAGAACCTGGACACATTGCTAAAGACAATACGGTCCCAGTTAGGAGCATTCCATTTTCTTATTCACAACACTAAAATGTCTTATTGTGTGTTGTAGAGGCATGTCTAGCAGTCAACAATCTCTCACCAAGAGGTAAACTACCCACAAGTATTCCCTGAAAGCATTTTCCTTTTTACACCCTCTAGTGGCAAGACCCAGCATCCAATCAGAGCACACCTGTAATTATTTACATATCTGCCTGAGACAGAACTGCATGCAGCGATTTCAACATTTCTACCTGAGTGCTTTATTTTTTTACATGAGTGTATGTAGGCAATAAATCAGCTAGTCAAAGGAGAGCTGTGATGACACTGCTATTTAGGTATTAATATAAAAGTTTTACTTTAATGACAACTAAAACTTTCTTAATGAAAGATTTTATTAAGTTGCACCAAATCTGGACAACTTTTAATAAACTACTAACAAGTCTCAGGTTTTCAGGTGGCACAGAGGTCTAATACGCTATCCCACCACAGCAGGGACCCGTTTGACACAGGGACAGATCAGGGGCGGGTTCAAGTTCTGACAGTGCCTTACTGCTGGGTTGGGTCTCACTTGCAGACAAACCTGATGGCGTCTGAGGGAGGGGGGGCCAATAAGTTAATCAAACCCTGGCACTTCAATGGCAACCAACACCAAGCACTTCAGTGCAGAGGGTGATGAAATTTGAAAATAAATAAATAAAAAAAATCACAACAGCATCTAATTTTTCCAAAATGGCATTAGAAATTCCACATTTCATGCATGAGCCAGAGTACCTCAGGAAATCGAGATTTCATCATCCTCTGTTCCAAAATCCAGTTTTCAAAGGGTTTGATGAGCTGTACAAATGGAAAAAAAAAGAAATTATCTCTAGCTGTGCTCTGCTGTAAGCCTAACATGATCATGCTGTTTATTTACTTATTGATTTTAAGGCTGTCAAAATGATGGGGTCAATCTTAACTACCTTAATCACATATATTGTTACTTGACCATGACCTTGTACATAGCACATAGACCAGTCTTAGCCTATAGGGGACAGAACTGTAAACAATTTGGGACGACACCTTATATGGCTCTGCTCATTACTGTTCTCTAGCAAATTCAGTCACAGCGTGTAACCGCGCAGTTTAAAAACCGAAGATAATACAGTTTACACATGCTGTGTAATAAAAAAAACAAAAACAACAATACTTTGCAATAAATAATGCAGAACTGGGTTAATAACGCTGTCTGCTAAGATATTAAAAAGGTAATAAATGAAGGACGACAATATCTCTACCTCAGACTCCCCCTGTATGGAGTTTTCATGTCCCACTTGTGTTCAGGCATAGGTTAAGTGGCTGCTCTAAACTGGCCCAGTGTGAATGTGTGTGAGTAGCATGGATGACGTTATCGCTGATGAGGCAATAAATAAATCAATAAATTCATTGACACCTTGGTTCTCAACCACCTCATCG